>BGPR01002717.1:50560-70145 GCA_013235015.1 Araneus ventricosus
TCATTATTACTTCGTTCAATGATTACGTATTTGCTCACGCCGAAAGTAGGCAAAAGTTGGGAAAATAATTCACGTTAGAATGCTTTCTCATTATACTTCTCGAAAAAAAGTGCCTGCCCCCCGCCCCTTGAATAAAAAAATTCAGACCTAATAGCAACCCAGGATCCAATGACTATCAGAAAATATTTAATTAAATCAAATTCGAAGAGATGAGTTGATTAAATAGATACCGATTTCTACTCTTTCTTGGCTCAAGGACAATCCTCCACGTGCACAGATTCCTACCAAGTACGCATGCGCATGGAGATCGGATGAAAAAAAAGCGCCAAGCAAGGAGTCCAAGCCGTATCGTGCAGAAGGGATTGCGTTCAATACGCATGCGCGTGGACAGCGGATTCGTTGGAGGAATGCGATATACAGAACGACAGACAGTCAACCTTTGACGGATTTGGCTGTAAGAATTTTATACGGACCTACCATTCTTTGACGATGAAGCAAATTACTTACTTAAGAATTTTATCCATCTAGCTATTCAAGTTTTTGATTTATAGTGTTCGCATGACTTCGGACATACAGACAGACAGACTTCCGTTGACAGTTTTGTGCAGGCGATGAAACCACCAAATTATGTTTAAGAGCACATGCAGAATTTCATCCCCGTAGCTCTAATAGTTTTCCAGAGTTATCGTGTTCACAGACAGACAGACATACTTCTAAATTGTGTTTTTTCGGACTCAGGGGAGGAGGTCTAAAAAAACGTGGAATTCGTCAAGAAAATCTCGAGTTCGAATTTTTTTGACTTGATTACAGTGCTACTCTCTTTGTATACTTCGTATAAGAGAAGTAAAAGAAGTGCAAAACATTCTATTCTTTATGACCTACAACTTTTTATAACATTTTAAATAAATTCACTCACTGGGTGAAGAATTCTTTCAAAATATCATTGGACAAAGTAGAAATGTAACAAGTTTGAGAAGATGCAAGGAAGTTACAGATGCACAAAAGTAATCGTTTACAGTGGAAAGTAAACAATGTAAGCGATAATATTTTTTTCTGGTTTCAATGTTTTCAAGTTGAATAAATTTAATTATTGCCTCAATAATTTCTTTTTTTTTTTATTCAGTGTTTTCATTATAAATGCAAACAGCTTTTATTTATTATTTATTTAAAGAAAGAAACTGGTGCAGGAAAACTCCATTTACAGGGTGCTATAAACATAAACACATAAGAGCAAAAAACAAAACAAGGTAAATTAAGAAACTTGAACACAGAGAATACACAAAATCATAAAATTTTATAGCATATATAATTAAAACGAAAACTCATAATCACAAAACATTAAAACATACTATGATTCTAAAAGTCCGTATTTTTTTTTAAAATTAAGACCATTTCAAAAGGCAGGGGTTAAAAAAAGTGAAAACACACAAGCACGGAATCCTCTAAAACACACAGGGTTTAAAGTTATTTTTATAATCAAACAGTTATATAATCCAAACTTAAGTGCAGATCGCACTTGAACAACCAATAAAACTCGTTTCAGAATGAGGTTGTGAAATATTGTTACGAAAATCGTCCTGTGAGTGTACGTTGAAAGCAGTAAGGGGTCTATTCTGATACCCCCAGGGTTTGGGTTGGGAGTTCAGTTTGGGTTCCCTTGTTAACACGTGCGGGCAAGCCCAGGCAGAATGCTGGGGTGCACCCCAAAAGCGAACAATTCACATCTAATCCAAACTGGAGACTTTGGAACACGGGAAGGAAAAAAATCGTCGGTTTTAAAACCGATAGAAAGGAAATGCTTATAGCAGCTCGGGGAAGCTGGAATTCCAACGAAATCAAATTCAGCACTTCATGCTCCGATTCCAATTTAGGGCCTCAGACAAAGGATAGACGGTACATCAAAGGATCTGACTAGGTGGGACCTCGCTTCGGGGCTGGGAAATCTGCCGAGTGGGGGGGAATATGGGCATCTGGAGCGGCTACCGCCAGCGCACCCCAGAGTCTCAATTGAATGACGTGCCTGGATTTTCAGTTAAAAATGGGTGGGAAAAACGCGCTTAGGACAAATGGCATGACCCCAGCCCTCCATTGAATTGCCGGCTTAACAACGAGGATAATGGGGAATGGCGCTTTATTCACGAATATTCCAGAGGATAAGACGAAGCGCAGATAACAGGAAAAACATCACTTGTGCAAATTAACAGCACAAACAGACAGCAAGTCACTAGTAATAACAGTAAAACCTTGTTCAAACGGCGTGTGGCAGGTAAAACCTCAGATCGCTCGAGGTTTGCACTTGTGGACTGTGGTCGGTTGAACTTCGAACAGTCGCGCCGTTCTACGGGGCGTGGCAGCAAATCTCGGCGGCGCTCGAGGTGAACGGATGCACTGACATATCTGTCCTCTCTACTTTCCTTTGATGTGCGAGCAATTTACCACTCTAACGCGGGGAAGCAACAAATGGACTCACAAGCCCACAGGCCACATCGATTCTTTCTGTTCCGACTGACAGGCAATAAAGCGAACCGCGGACGAAACTCGTGAGAAGACAGGCCGTTGGAACGCGGCTTAATAACCACTTTAAATAACGCTCAACACCGAGTTCCTTTTTCTGTAGACAAAAAGAAACGCCAAAGTAATTCCTCTCTCTCAGCTTCCGGTATTTATAGCTCTCCAACAGAGGCGTGGCGACACATGAAATTCTCTGGAAAAATCAAGCTCTCGATTCCTACTCAAGAGATGGGACCATAAATCTTGTAAATTCTAAGAATCCTTTTTCAAATTTTGCTCATGAAAATGGTCGCCAAGGTCGAGGGTCAGGTGAGCTTCCCATCCAATACAGATCTCATATATGAAATCCTCTTCTAACCGCAAGACTAACAGGCAGGGAAGCGACAGTACATTTTTTTTGTGACCTGCTTAAAGCTAAAGAATACATTAATCAAACGTACATGCTGAGAAGAACTGAAATAAAAATCGTGGCGAAAGAAAATACTGGTCTACCGAACTTGAACATCTATAATCCCATTAAACGCAAACGTATCTTGTTGAGATTTTGTTTCGAGCGCTTTGATCCGTTTCAGAAATGGGATCAAACAGCAGTTCCTTTAGATCTGAGAAACATGTAGCATGCCGTTACCAACGCGCTACTTAGAATCATCTTCAGAATACCAGATAAATCACAAAGTAGTCAGAAATAGCTAAATCAGTCTTGGAGAAAGATTGCGACTAGAGGCATTCTGCAACCAACAATATTCAAACGACTGGAATATTCACCAAAATATAGCCAGAGGTGCAATATTCTTGCAAATAGCAATATTTCAAAAAATGCAATATTCTGCAAAATAACGATATTTTAGAACTTCAAATATTCTGCAAATAGCAATTTTCAGAACAATATTCTACCAAAATAGCAATGTTCCATTATTGACGTAGTATAAACGAAGATGCTGCAAAAATAAGCTGAATATTAGCATACACTGATAACTGAATGATAATTTTCAGACTCCTCTGCATTTAATCATCACACATCAATAAATGAGAGCTTTTGGAAATTATCAATCAATTTTATGTCCCAGAACGTCAAATGTATGAAAATATACATGATGAACTATTATTTATCTGACCCATAAACATTTTTGAAATCATATTTAAAACAACGTTTGCAAACATGTTCAAATACCGTTGAACCATTAGATCATTATTTGTATATGCAACTTTAATTAGTATAATATGATTTAATGTTGTAATAGTATTGGGGTCAACATTATAAACACTTTCGTGTAGGGTCTGGGAGAAAATAAATTTCTTCTTAACCGCGGAAATGTTAGGATAAGCTGTCAGAGGGTTAGGCACAACAAAGTTTCTACAGTTTCATGGAGAGAACTCAGGTTATAACGTTTTCGTCAAAGGGATTTACTACCAAGACGCAAAGCAGAAGTTGATGCATATTTCAAATTAAACAACAAGACCAGATTTCTTTTCTTTTGGTTCCAATAATAAAATCCGCGTTTGCATCACCAAATAGAAAAGAAAAGAAGCAATACGAAGCTAGTAAAGTTAAGTTTAAGAATTTCTTACTCAGTTTTGTACAAGAGGATAGTAAATGTCAGTTTCAAGCATCTTTGCTTTGTCGTTCAGAACATTGAAATTCCAATGATTGCTTTCCAAAGGTTTATTGAAATTTTGAATTGCTTCAGATGTTGAATGACCAAAATAGCTCTCTGTAAAAATACATAAGAGCATTGAATGAATGGAAATCGATAATTTTTCTTTTTAAGTTTTAAAATCTCAAGCTGTATATTCTTTCTTAAGAAATTTTTACAATGTTTTGAACATTATTGGCAAATTGTACTGAGGGCAGTTGTTTTTCGAACACTTAGTTATTATGAAATTAATACAAAACAAAATGATCATACTGAGCAATTGGATTGTTAGGTTAGGAATTGGAGTCCACTTTAGAGATTTTTGACATGAAAACGTCTTTCCGCTCGTAACAGTGATAGTCAGTCGAACTTTCTTGTGTAAAAAATACGGAAGTCAGATTTTTAATCATGTAACTACAGAAACTAATAATGCGAAAAAATTATTGATCCACAACGGATAGGTCCATATCTGTTAGAGTTTGTCATAGCATGTGTTTTTTGCCTGTGACGTCATCATTACCAGTCTCTAGGCGCATGCATAAGCTGTTGAGGTGGCTTTTGCTCTTGAAGTTATAAATAAGTGTAGCGTGGAAACGCATTTAGCTAGGAGGTTGATTCTGGTGTCATTTTAAATATCTTGAGCAGTATTGCTAGGACCCAGAGACAATGAAACCTTTTGTCAGAATATAGGTGAAAAACGGTGAAGTAATTGAAAATTTCAAACTCCGCATGTTTTTTGATATAACATACGGGACTTTTCTTTTCAATTGTACGAAACTTAAGAATACTTTACAATACGTAAAAGAAACGGTAATTAAGAAATTTCAATTCAAAAAAATTTAATCTTAGAATGTGAACATTTGTAATAAACCGTGTTTTTTACTGAGCATACGCGAAATGTAGTTCTATGTCTCTCAACAGATGGCGCATCAAAGCTGCTCTAAATAAAACGCGCGAAAAGAGCGGTAGATTTTTCGTGAAAACGTCGGGATAAAATTATGAATCAAGTATTTCGTATTAATAGGTGAATTTAATTATCAATCTCTTTGTCTAAAAGTTACACAGAGTAGTATAATGGTTATAGAATACAATAAATCATGGTTTATCGCATGTAGCAAGGTCTGTGTTAGCTTGGTGGTTTAACGAACTATTATTCTACACTGTGTAAATGTTGTATTAAGGTGGATAAATTAAATACATATTAATAAGGAAACACTGGCTATGATTTTTATTCGACGTTTCTGAAAAATCTACGGCAGACTTCTTTTCGCCTTTTCTTATTTTTTCTCAGAAAACAAGGTCTCAAAGTTGGTCAGCTGCATTTAAAATAACGTTGGTCTTCTTCTTGTTCTTTGCTGCCTGTTCGATATAAATTGGACTATGAACTCCGAATTCTTATTATAAAGAAACTTTGCTTATGTCTGATGCTCTACCATGTAGTGATGGTGCAAAATTAATAAAAGCATGGACTTGGTTCAGTTAACTCTGAGCACCTCAAATAGGTTGTTCATAGGATAATAACTAGATAAAGATTGTATTTGCGTGTACTTTCTGTGCACTTTCATTTCAAAATTTGAATTTTTTATGAAATAAAACAGCATGAAGAATTGATCGTTATACTTCAACATCAACACCATTAGTTGCTCTAATAGCAGCACAATTTGACGTTCCCATTGTTTTTCAATAGGTAACCTCTGTTATCGGTACCCGTCAAACACAAAATTCAACTGTTTTCGTGAACAATAAAACTCTTCGAACTAAAGTGTAAATCAATATAAATTACTTTCATATACCTTACAAAATTATTCTGACCGTTTTTATTTTAGTGATTATTTATGGACACTTTAGTCTCACTGTCTTAGAGCGAAACACTGTTATTCAGGGAACATTTTTTTGAAAAATATGCATTCACCAATTTCATTTCTAAAGCGGTTTAACGTGCTGAGAAGAAAGACTATATAAGTTTAGAAAGGCATGTTCTTTATGAAACGAATTTCAAAATTACTATTATATGGGTTCCACTTACAGACAATAGACAGAGTATCACAGAACTGAAAATTATGGGTTGCAGAAATATAAAGCCCACCCAAAATAAAACGTGCGATTTCATTATATGCTGATACAGTTAGATAAAGTACATTTATAGAGTTCATATTTTTATTAGGAGAATTCTTTGCATTTGCTTTATATAATAACAATAAAATATCTTGATGAATGGAATGAAAGCTCTCTCGCGACATCTGAATTAATATGCATGCTATGTAAAATATTAAGAGAACATTGAATTTCCCTTGGTGTAAAATTTTGAGCAAGTGTGTGCAAATGTAATTTTAGTTGATATATATTTAATAGCTTCCAGTGCATAACTAGACACTATGGGACCCTAGCATTTAGAAGGACCCTACTTAATTTAAAAGGAGCAATGAAATAATTTATTATGCATTTGCTTTTAGTTGACACGACTTTTCTTTCATCTTTGATAAATTAGCAATATTTTATTATTTAATTTTAATGAATTTAAAATTGTACTAATTGTCACTAATCTGAATAGTCTTTTATTCCTTGAGATACTCAGTCACTCTTTTTAATCTTCCGCTAGTCGATTCTTAAGAACCTCATAATTTAGAAGGAGTAAAAAAATAATTTAGTATACATTTGCATTTAGTTGACAGAATTATTTTTTCATCTTTTGTACTTTGACAATATTTTATTATTTAATTTTAATGAATTTAAAATTGTACTAATTGGCACCAATCATAATAGTATTTTATTCCTTGAGATACTCAGTCACTCTTTTTAATCTTCCGCTAGTCGATTCTTAAGAACCTCATAATTTAGAAGGATAATGAAATAATTTAGTATACATTTGCATTTAGTTTACAGAATTATTTTTTCATCTTTTGTACTTTGACAATATTTTATTATTTAATTTTAAAGAATTTAAAATTGTACTCATTGTCACTAATCTTAATAGTATTTTATTCCTTGATATACTCAGTCACTCTTTTTAATCTTCCGCTAATCGATTCTTAAGAACCTCATAATTTAGAAGGATAATGAAATAATTTAGTATACATTTGCATTTAGTTTACAGAATTATTTTTTCATTTTTTGTACTTTGACAATATTTTATTATTTAATTTTAAAGAATTTTAAATTGTACTAATTGGCACCAATCATAATAGTATTTTATTCCTTGATATACTCAGTCACTCTAATCTTCTGCTAGTCGATTTTTAAGAACCTCATAATTTAGAAGGAGTAATGAAATAATTAAGCATACATTTACATTTTGTTGCCACTTGCAACAAAATGTATTGCAAGATTACGCAACCTCTCTTGTGCCATGAAATTCCTCAAGTAGGATTTTACTCATTTTAATTTATGAACGCTCGGCACTAGCCCAGGGGACCGGACAGTTGATTATTCACCGAGCGAATCGAAGTCCTGTTTTAACTCAATCGTTCGGAATTTCGTCCCTTTGTCTGTGAATTTATTTGTTATGACGCCACGACCAAGCGAGTTATTCGATTTTGTTCGAATTTGGCATGAATATTCCTTGAAGTCATTAAATAATATGTGAGGATATGTAAAGATCTTTATTTTTTTATTCCGTTTCAAAATGTCGGCCTTTTAAATGTTTTCAGTATTTGGCCAATCCACGGCCAGTTATTTAATTGTAAGTTTGTTAATACTGATAAAAGTAGATATTCAGTTGCAATTTTGCAAATACTAATAAAAGATATTTAATTGGAATTTTGCAAATACTAATAAAAGATATTTAATTGGAATTTTGCAAATACTAATAACAGATATTTAATTGGAATTTTGTAAATACTGATAAAACCAGAGACTTGTGTAAATAAAAAATTATTCGAAAAAAAATGGTTTAAAAAGATCGCGATGAAAATCTCAAGGGTGTTTTTTGGTGGGGTGGGCGCACGAGAGATCTATGTGCACAAAATTACTAGATTCATACGGCGCGGCATTTATTTTATTATTAAGTTTATTTATTTTTCAATGCTGGAGGGTAGGACACTAGCGATGACTATATTATTGTATCAACTGAGGTAGGGCCCCTCCCACCGAAAACTAAAGGCCCCTAACATTTTGCCAGTCCTGCAACCCTATGAATTCTACGAACTGGTAAGAGTTTCTCAAATAACAACGAGCCCGATTTCTTTGCCAAGTTTAGATACTCGTTGGCTGACATATGCCTTTTTCATATTGTCGTAGGATCAGTACTTTCTGCATTTTTCATATTGTCGTAGGATCAGTAAGTTCTGCATTTTTCATATTGTCGTAGGATCAGTACTTTCTGGTGAGGTTATAAATCAGACTCTCTTTTCCAGTTCCTCAACAATTTACGACATAAAACTTTATAGTACTCCCCTGAGAAGTAAAAAATTAAAAGTTTATTTCATAATATAAGGTGGTAGGAAGATATCTTGTCAAACTGTAAAGAGTTATAGACAGAACCCATATAAGCTCTTTTGGCAGAGAATATAGTCCTAAAATTCGGGTTAAATAAATAGTGTGGAAGAAAAATTTGAAAGGTGAAATAAAAGCAAGGAAAACTCAAAGAACTGAATTGAAGTTCTAATGTACGCATTAGAATTACATAATCGAAATAAAAAAAAAGAATTATTCGTAAAGTAGCTAGGAACAAATGTAAAATGAGCAGTGGATTCAGAATTGTAATGCGCAGTTGGTAAGAAGCACTTTACGTATATCATATGAACAGGACTTGACTCCATGTAACGACAAAGATTTATATAAATGTTTTCAGCCCTAAATCGTATAACGTAATATGTTCTCAGAAAATCCTCAATTTTATGCCTCAAACATTAGGTAAAACTAGATTATACACGTGCTATTCAACCAAATATAAATTTATAGGAATATGTGAGATTACACACAGATTCATAGATAACCTTCCTTAAACATAGTAAAAATGTCGTAAATAAAAATTTTATGTTCGGGATATTTATAGGTTGAAAAGGTAAACACATGTAAAATATTAAATTCGCCTCTTTACGGCACTTTTCCTACGAACTCTCCCATTCGGAGTGCAGGTGGAAAATTAGAAATCTAGAAATTGCGACCATTTCAAAATAATATTCTTCTGAGAACTATCAGTCAGTTCTTCTTTATTTTATATTATAGAAAAGATATCTTTCTTTACAACTATTGTTTAAAAAGAACAATAATCATGTGCCGTAACTATAACATCGTACCAATAAGGTACTGGAAATATTTTCTTCTGCATAAAACCATGCGATAAGTCAGTGCAAGCACGCCGTCATAATGACAACACAATCACAAACCAAACGACACTTTGCATGTCATCTAGCTTCTTATTATAAGTTGCCTTACGTTAAGCTGTGACGTTACATCCTTTCAAGATGTACTGCGATTTCCAGAATTATATGGATGAGACCAGAGTCCACCCGACGGGGGAGCACAGTCTACCCGAAGGGGGCAGGGTTTCCCCGACAAGGGACTCGACCTGCCGTACAAAGGGAGGGGCGTAATTAATGACCCGCCCAAATTTTCGCCAGATCTTAATTTTTCTACTAGTTGAATAGCCCGTTGCTTGAACGGGGTACAAAAATTGTGGTACAACCTTGCCCCCCGACACCCCACTGCCGCCCCCCCCTGGATGAGACACATTTGAAGTGCATCACATGAATATAAATTGGCTTCATTAGGAGCTCAAAAACAACAGCTCAACTCCAACAAAATTGGGGTAGATGGAGTCAGTCTGTAGGTCCAAGATGAAATTTTTTGCTTCCACTCCTCCGTGACTAAACTCACCGAATTATGGAGCTTTGAATTTTATAATTTTAAATCAATCAGAGGCCGCATGGAGCAAATGCCGGATCTTGATTGGAGGATCTTCCTCGAGGCCTCCGTTGAAATGATCTAAATCTTCTACAATAATGATATTCAGAGCTTTATATTTTGGTCAGTTTTAGTCGCAGAAGAGTGGAAATATTTCGGTTTGAAACGTTGGATTGTGACTAGAATATATTATTAAATATTACTAAATGGGCCAGAGGACTGTATAAGAATTTAGACAGCAGTATATTTATGTACTCAAAAAAATAATAAAATATGATTCTTTGTGTCATTTAAAGCACTTTTAGGCCCTCTCCAAACTTCCGAACCACACCATCGAAAGGAGTATTTGGGTCAAAAAAACTAAATCTAAATAAAATATCATAATAAAAAATTAATAAAAGCAATTTTCATTAACACACTTTAATTAGTGTATTAAAAAGAAAATTTTTTAAACAATTATTTTCTACTTTTAGTCTTTGATTTATTGTTCATTATTATAAACTAGAAAATCGCCCGTCATGATATGACGGGTGCAAATTGCTTCTTCATTCGAGAGATTTCCCGTCAAATTTGACGCGTTTAAATAGATATATGTATATGCGAGCGAACTGTTTAACATTGTTTGAAAACAAATAAAATAAACATATGTTTTATGACAGCTTGTGATGGAGTTTCGGCTTCGATGCATCTTCTATAAGCGGCTGCATCTACTGCACGAATCCTGCCCAGAGATTCCTGGCTTTGCCTCGCTACCCATCTTGCTTTCCTTTCCTTTGTCATCCGCCGTCTTTTTGCTTCGTCGGTATTCATCGTAAAAGAGATAGTAAACTAATTCATGATTGTAAAGTATTAAATTATAGTAAAAAATATATACAAAGTATGTACATAATAATTCAAAAACCATAAAATTCTCAGCTTGTCAAACGGAAAGTCAAAAGTTAAAATTTCAAAGGAATTCTATTTCGAAATTCTAATCGAAACAAATCACTTCTCTGCTTGTCAAACGTTGCCAAAAAATATTATCAAACTATATCATCACGATTGCAATAAATAATCAGATGCATCGTGGCATCCAAACTACATCACACGCATGATATAGTACTACCTCAATTTACTTTCAATTAAAAAACGGTAATTAATTTGACAGTTATGTACAAATAATAAAATTTAGCCAAAGATATTTAAAATTAAATTAATTTGAAATATATCATTAATATAATTTAAAATTTCTCGGGAACTATTGACCATAGAGAGATAAATTTTATATAAATCGATAGTAAATTTTAGTTTAGTATTTTAGAGCTATTAAATTTGAAATTGGAACGACAAATACTTTTATAAATTTAAAATGACTGAAATTTAGATACTCTAACAATTAAATAATGCTGTTTAACGTCTCGCAGTGCAAAACAAAAAACAAACACAACCATAGGGTGTGTTTGTTTTTTGTTGGTTTGTTGGCAACATTTTTATTGTTGGTGACGTCAGAGCGTTACCAAGAGACAGATCTGGGCTATTTTATTAGTAATATTATGCAATCTCGAAATCACTTTTTTTGTCAAATTCATTACCAGGTGTCGCCTCTCATATGGAATCAAAACTTAATAAAAATCAATCAAATGTGATATTCGTAACGAATAAAAAAACATATATTTGTAGGATTATTAAAATATTTAAAGAAAGTAATTAATTAGATTAAAAAATTGTTTGGTCATAAAAGAAATTAATTTAAAAATAGCGATTGGCTGAAAAAGAAATTAATTAAAAATATCGTTTGGCATTAATTCTTTTCTAAAGTTTATAAAAATAGTTTGGCAACGATGTATTTGTTTTTTGCTAACGTTGCCTAGCAACGGAAAAGAATAACGAATTGAACTTGGAATTCGATGTAAGAGTGATGTAACGTTTGTGATATAAGTGTATGTGTTTGTTTTACATGTTTGTGCTGTGGTAGACATCCAATAAATATATTATTTTTCATAAAGAAGGTTCTATAATTCTTCATATTAAGCTCAAATACATCACACGATCAATAGGGAATTAACTGAAAATATGCAAGAGTACAAAATTTCAACATCAGGAAGTGAGTGAAAAGTCGAATTCCGTCTCTACAAACAATGAAAAAGTCATGAACAGTTGTATAAAATAATATAATAAACTAGCTAATCCCGCGCAGAGCATCTGCGTTTTGTTATATATGCACACCATGCATTTTCGGCCAAATTGGATTATTTTGGCTTCTGACGCTTCAGCTCGCCAAAAATACAGCACGCCTAACTATCGCCAAGAAAGAAGTTGAGCCAAGGTGGCGATTCAGCGCTCCAAGAAGATTTGCCAATATAAAAAAAGTGGTGCGTGTGTAACGGAAAAGTACCCAATATACAATGTTGACAATAATAAGCTCCATGACGTTCACCTTAAATTGTGAATTTAACACGATTTCCCCTTCGTTGATCTGAACGTTCTATGGCTCGCCTAAGCCCATCTGCTTCATATCTAACCTATCTCTTTTGAATAATTTCATCCAAAGTTTCATTATATTGTAAGAAATATTGTGAACTCTATGTCTTAAATTCATTTTTTATTAGAAAAAGTTGTTTTACACCATATCGAATATAGTACCAGGCTATACTTATCAAGTTATGCCTAACATGGCTACCGGTTTTGTTTTGTTAACAAACCGATCATTGCCATCGGGAAAAGAGAAATTAACATCTTTTCTGTGCCACGTATGTTAACGTTTTATATATATAGATAAGCAAAGAAGTGAAAATTGAAATATCTGTTTTCATTATTAGAGTCAATTGATTTTGAAACTTTCTCAAAAAAAGTTTCTCGTTTGAAAAATTTTCTTTCATAGAGTAAAAGCACATGAAAGAGGTTGACAGACAGGGAGAGGCACAAAGAACGCTTTATCAACAATTAAACATTCACTTCCGCATCATAGAATTAGGTTCAATAACCTCTAACGAAACTAGACAGAATGTGATGCAACAAAAGATCAATACATTTTTGAAAGTGCATAAAATCAATAACAAAACACAACTTGATAATTAACAAATTATATGTAATGGATAAGGAGCATGCTACAAAACATTTCGATTTTTAGGAAGATAATACTTCTTTTCATTGAGCTGTTCAACAAAGAGAGTCAACTTTTCCTGGTTGTTTTCACACCGGTTTGTGAACCAACAGACTGGCATTTCACAAATATCTATTTCAATAATAGTCATACAAAATATCGATCTTTGACAGGAAAGCAATTCACAATCGTTAGATTCTTCTGGAATTATTTGGTTTTTAGAGATGCAGAGAATATCAACTACTGAAATTAGCAACTCTAAACCTTTGTAAAACATCATATGCGATATATAGTTTAAAATTTATCTGGAAGCTGTCAGCTGTTTACTTCAGCACTAAAGAATAAATAAGATATTATTAAAAAACTGCAATAATTCGGAAGCATTAACTTTATTGCTTATTCATAAGTCAGTGAAAATTTTAGTTTAATGTTTGCGATTATATTAGATACACATTCACCTATGATGAAAATTTCAATAATATTCCATGTGTGTTCAGAAACTTTGAATGAAAAGATTTGATCTGTACACTATTGCTTTACTTCTTCGTATAAAAACATAGGTTTATATATTAAGAAAAATTCAAAAGAAAAATTTCAAAATGAAAATTTCCATTCTTTTAAATTGCGTTTTCGCATTTCAAATTGTATTTTACTAAATGCAGATTTTCTGCTCAACTTTGCCATAAAAAATTCGACAACACAGTACACATATTTTTCAAAATTCTACTCTACAGAAGTAGTGGCAGTTGCGACCTTGTACCTTCAGGCGCATGCGTGAGAGGGTTGAAGGTCCATATATGTCAAGCGTCTTTACTCTGCGTGTTTTAGTTTTGAGGGTGTTTCAATACTTTTTGTTCACCCCTCATGTTATTACACACATAAAAGTATGCGCATGTAGAATGTATATCCAAGTGTAAGTATCTATTCTGCATCACAACTCACATATTGAAGAACACATATATGTTCACAGAGACGTTTGTTTCCTTTAGTTTTATTCATGTGAAGACATATGAAGTATTTGTAGCATTGGAAACTATACTATAATCTTTATACACTGGCTACAAAAGTTAAGGAACATTTCGTAAAATGCGAGAAATTTGTAATTAATACGAAAACTATGTTTCGAAATCAGTTCTGGAGAATCGTGTGACATTCAATAGAGTATAATATACATCTTAAAGTGAAGATTCGGTCACGAGGGCAATTAGGGGGACCACCAGAAAGGGATGAAGGCGAAAATGGACTTTCACCCATCCTGTTTCACAGAAAGTTGGTAACCAGATGTAACTTTTATCAACGGTTATGGTTTAATGTGCATGATATATACATGCATTTTCGTACGCATAGCACAAATATTCCGGAAGATATAAATGTTTCTTTAAAAAATCTCTAATTTTTCCGCATGCAGAGTTTTCATCCAAATTATTCGAAATTTGCAGAACACTTGACAATATGTTACAGAAGTATTGTATTAAACTTTGAAGTAAATACGGTGAATATTAGGAGAAATATGAGTGTTTGTACTAAATATGTTTTACTGCGCACGCGCGAGACGCAGCGGAATTTTTCTTTCATATCTTCAAAGCCAGATATATAGAGCAACTTTTAAAAAAATTCCAGGTGAATCCCATTACAATTCAGAAAGCTGTCGGCATTTCAGTGAGGTAAATTTCAATTTATCTTTAAGAGAAGCTAAATGATGAGGGTTCTTGTACAAACTGATATTTTTTAAATTTGAACCTTCGAACAGTAACATTGAATTTTAGTAAAATTGAATATCCTGAATACCATGAACACTTATAAATTAAATACATTGTTTAAATTGCATTTTCTCGAATACCATTCGATGCCGACTGGTGCATGCGCAAACGCGCGGAGGGTTTTCTTATCTGGAAACGGTCAGTATTTGCTAAAACGTATCGCACATCCAAACTTCGTATGGGTAGAGAATCTTCGGTAAGTAAGTATCTCTTTTAGATTCTTCCACATTAGGACTTCTTCAACTATTAGTCCTGGCATTTACCCTTTTAACAGCATTTAATCGCACAGAGTGATTTTGGGTCTCAAAACTTTTATTTTTTATCTGAATAATTATCTGAAAAATTTGAGGCATTGCGGATACGAACGGCAAACTCAACAAATCGTCGCTTAACAAGCAACACCATCTATCTCAATTCTTGAAACTTCAATGAGGAAGAAAATACTCAATTTCCCGCAACCAAAAACGAATAACTCTAAATTTTTTTAACATCAGATATAAACATGAGACCGCGTGCTCTTAATAGTTGTGAAAAAAATTCAGAAATACTCGTTATTGTTACAAACCAGCGGGAGTGTTCTCCCCTAAACTGTCTCGTATACTTCCCCCAAAAGGTGCCGTTTCTCCTTCCCCCGCGTGGCTAAAAAAATTCGAACCTACTGTTATCCAGAATCCAATGACTATCAGAAGGTTTTTCATTATAGTGATTGAAAAATATCTAGGTAAAGAATTCAAAGAGATGCGTACCGATTAAAGCGCATCTATCGCACACTGCTAGGTTTCACTCTTGCCGTCTCAAGGACAAACTGACGTAATTCGCTCTTTTCGCGAGCACAGACGATTGCTTCCGTGCGCATGCGCGTGGAGATAGCGGATTGGTGTCAATGGTAAATTATACAGGCCGACAGACAGTCAACCCTTTGACAGATTTGGCCCAAACTTTTATACGGACCTACATTCGTGACGATAAAACTGTGTACCAAATTTTATCCATCTAGCTATTCAAGTTTTTGAGTTATAGTGTTCGCATGACTTCGGACAAACAGACAGACAGACTTCCCTTTGACGGATTTTGTCCAAAATTTGATAGAATCCTACAAATTATGTTTAAAGACCACATACCAAATTTTATCCCCGTAGCTCTCATGGTTTTAGAATTATCGTGTTCACAGACACACAGACATACAGACACACAGACAGACATAATTCCAAAATTGTGTTTTTCGAACTCAGGGAGGTCTAAAACGTGGAGATTCGTCAAAATCTCGAGTTTAAATTTTTTGACGATTACAATACTTTCTCTTTGTATACTTCGTATACGAGAAAGTAAAAATTGAGCATTTTCTTCCTCTTTGAAATTTAAAAAAATTGAGATAGGTGGTGGTGTTGCTTGTTAAGTGACTAAATGCTGGTTTTCACAAAAATGCGTTTAAAATTTTTGCATTCTGGCCTACTGAACACGGCAGTTTAGTTCTGTTGCTCTGAGATATCTACATTTTTTGTAATACATGCAATTATATCAGCAAACATTGATTTGTTTTTCATTTTTCATTATAGCTTTCTCTGTTTATCTATTTTCTATTTTTGTAGATTTAGCCAACTATTTCTACATCTTTAATTTCCTCAAATATTTAATCAGCACAAATTGGCCTTATTGTACCTTAATTTGTTTCTCAATGTGATATTTGTTTCGGTAGATCTATTTGAAAAAGTGGAAAAAAATATATCACGTTCTGTCGAACACATTACTCTCCTTCAAGCACTTAAAGTACATTAACAAAATTCTAGTTTTCAAACCGTCACAAATTTATAATGGAATCAGCACAAAAACTCTTTTATATATATATATATTACTAATACGTATTTTTTACAAACAAAGCTTCTACTTAGCCGTGAGCCATCCATTTTTAGAGAAATGGTATCTTACTTCGTAGATCGATAGATAAAATTGAAATATCGTGCATGATTTACGAAGATGAATTCTAAATATCACTCTCGCGTGACAAGGTTGTCAGAGACTTAATGTAGTATCAATCAATACGCTTTGTTGATTTAAAAAAAGTGGCATAATGTATTTATCACTGATTTTTTTTCAATATTAAGAATATAATCAGTATAGATAAGGGAACGGTCATTTTTCTGTTTCAAAGGAAAACTAGACCACTCCTCCTATAATTGAGGCATGTTGCAAGTCGAAAACAAGGTTTGAATAAACTGATAGCTGCGAAGAAATATTATCTCTTGTCACAGAATACTTACTAATACCAGCTTGTAGCTCTGCAGAGCGAGTCTAGTTAAGCACCGTTATGGAGTACGATAAATTTTCAACCCTTAAAGCACGGGAAAAATTGTTCGTTGTCATCAGAAAAGAACCCCCGCCTCGTCCAAATTCTCTGCAGAAGTCGTTTTCAACAATTTTATTCCTTCTTCACATCATTGGGGTGGATGTAGCGCCCGATCCCGACTTTGTTCACAGAAATAAGCTTTGCGAATGGATCTGGAAGAGTCCGAAGTACATCTTCAGCTTCTTCGTATTCTTTATCTTGTACATTCAACTCAACTGGCTGATCGTGTTGAGAGAAAAAAGAAAAGAAGCTGCCCTCTTCTTCATTCTTCTCATTCAAAGTTCGGCTCACGTTTGTGTATATCGAAACCGAAAGCAGATTCGGATGTGGTTGGAAAACCTATCGAAGATAGCTGGCGTGCTGCAGTACAAAGGAAATTCTGGAAAACTCAAGATTTTTATATTGTTGTATTTCGTTGTGTTTTCCCTTTTAGTGGTAGGCTTGATGGGGTGGCATTTCTACTCAGGAGAAAATGCCGGTGCCTTGCACCAATGCGCCCAATCTTCCATAGTTCTGAAGATGTTCAACGACCCTCTAAGGTACTGCTCTGTTATTCAAAACATCATGTTGATACTCTTTCCTTTGGTGTTAGGTGGCGTGCTTGTAATATTCACTGCCTTTTACAGCTTCACTTGCATATATTTTTACCTGCTCTACACCCGTCTTAACTCACTGCTTCGACATGTGAATGATTTGAAGGAATGCCATAGATTGATTCTGGCTTACGAAGGAATCGTCAGTATCATGACAGCCTTGGACGACCAAATATCTTATGCAGCGTTTATTACAGTTGTGAGCAGCTTGGCGGGCATATTTCGAGCAAGCTTTGTGTTAATTTTTGAAACTAAGATAAGTTCCATGACTTCTATCTATTACAGCTCAGCTGGATTGCTCTATCTGGCTGTGTTCTTGAGCGCTACATTATCAGCTTCAGCTGCTACTCGGGAAGGCGGAATTGCACGAGATTTGGTGGAATCTTTGCCAGGAAAGTTTCCCGTGCACTACAAGGAATTAAAGGTTATTCTGAGGAAATACTACAGACGTGAAGTTGTTTTGACGTTGTGGAAAATGTACACCATTGAAAGATCTATTCTTCTCAGTGCTTCAGGTACGCTGATAACTTACGGAATCCTTATTGCAACCCTAGGAAATGTACAAGTTGACAATTAACTATTTTTCTTTTTTTTTAAGAACTAGGGAATTTTGTTTAGTAATCTTCGTGGTTTTAGATTTATAAATTGCTTTACTGAGTGATGCTGGTATTGAAGTTTCGATGTTTTAAGGCCTTACATAATACCTTACAATAAAATCTCTTTTAACCGACAGCAACGGGCCCTCATCGATACCGGTCTACAACCCTTCATCCACTTCCTTCCACGTAGCTCCCTTGGTCTGCGTGCGTCTTCATTCGCTTCTTTTTAATCATCGTCTTTTTCCTTACCCAATACTTATTAGATTATTTTGTCGTCATTGTGTGCGGTATAAACGTTAAATGCAAGCTTTTAAAAAAAGACAAACCGAAACTGTTCTTGCTGTAGACGGTGAATATACCATAGAAGAAAAAAGTGAACATATTCTGAACACATCTGTTAACATGTCTAAATATGCAAACTGATACGCAAGTCAAATTCTTGGATTAAGATTTCGATTTTGGGTAATTCGAAGAAATGTTCGGAAATTCGTATTTTAAGTCTCCCTCTTGCGAAATGTTAGGAAAGAGAATGAAAGGAGCAGAATTTCTACATCTATTTCAAACCTGCAAGTCATCTTCACTAACCCATTACATTTTTTATCACATAGACCTAAATTTCAGATTTAAATTTATTTCATCAAAAAGGCCGTTATTTTGATATTGGGTGCCAGAAAAGAGAGATTTTGCTGTATTAAGAATCCGTTTTCTTTTATAAACAACTTCAGAGCTGTATGAATATCTAATGCAAAATCATGGAAAATGTGTCTCCAATATTGTATCCACTGATATTTAGTCCCGCGGGTGTAATTCGACTTTTTTTTGTAAACAAAGGTCTATGCTCTTTTTACTTCGTTTCTTTCATTAAAAAATGATGTCGTTTGATGAAGTGCTTAGGTGAATACAGTATGTTCGAAAACGTTTTCCATTGATTTCACTGAATACAACTCTTTGATTTACACAGTGATAATGCTATATGCATTTTCCATGAGTGAATATAGTTTCCTTTTCCTTAAAAATTTTATAAAATGTAACTGATTCGTTGATTTCAGGAAGCACATGAGTTAATTATAAAATCAAAATGCTGAGAGCTTTAAAAATAATTCATTCATTTTTTTTAAATCAATGATTTTTTTCTTGGTAGATTTTGTGTACCTATAATGGGATTTGACTATTATCATTTCTTTACTCATTATGTAAATCCCCTTTAGAATGTGAAAA
>BGPR01002717.1:70155-101937 GCA_013235015.1 Araneus ventricosus
CAATTTTGAAAAAAAATTGACTCATGTGGTTTTTGCCATCAACGACTATTATCATTTCTTCACTCATTATGTAAATCCCCTTTAAAATATGAAAATAATATAAACACAATTTTGAAAAATTGACTCATGTGGTTTGTGCTAGGGTTGGATGATACTGTATCAACTTGATACTTTGCATCAGGTACGCAAAAGTATCAGATACACCTAAATGATACAAACCAAAAGTATCAGGTACTCGGTATCAGTTCTCGGATTCGAATGATAACGATAAGTAATTGCCTCCGTCGCGTTCCTTTTCGGTCGGCTGATACGAAGTATCATATCATACATTTTGTATCATATGATACTTGTATCATGTTGATATATCATATTGATACAGTTCCTGGTTGGGGATTGTTTTGCCCTTCGCGTTTCCGGTAGATGATGAAGTGCATGTGGTCTTGGTTTTGAAGTCATGGGGGGGAAGAGAGAAATAAATAGTTAAGTGTATCGGAAGGCGGGATTGCCGAGTTGGGAGTGGTATGTGCGGGATTGATATGTCATGCATTAATTTTGTGGAAAAGATACTATAGGATTTCAACATCATACACACGTGTAGGAACATCTCGATCGAGAATGATCCCCGAAGTAGGTAGGTACTTCTTTATTAAAGAACGATTAAAATAGTGGAAAGAAGATAGGTACAATTTTCTGTATTAAAAAAAACTAGTCAGAAAACATTTTTGCATGATTGTGACATCCGTTCCATGAGAACTCATTTTTTCGATAGTAGTATTGATCTTAAATGACAAAAAAGCAAGATTATCTTCTGACAAAGTAAAAAAATTAGTTTTTTAAAACTATAATTAAATTATTTTTATCCCTCTCTTTAACTATTTTGTTGCTGTACCTTGTATGTTCTCAATGTTATACTTTTGTTAATATACTTATTTCCCTCTTTTCTTAATTAAAGAGAAATTTCACATTTTTTGTTTTAAGTTGTTCATCTTAAAACCTATATATTAATAGACGTTTAGCTTTAAAAACTATTATCTCCATCGCTTCCAAAATTGCTCGTTAATTTTAGCTTTAGTTGCTAATTTAAATTTTGTGCATTATTTCTTAAAGCATTTTTAAGAAATAAAGACTTTTATAAAACTTAAAAGACTGATAGCAACAGTTTCATTTTCATTTTGTTTTCAAGTATTTCATCGTATATTTATATTTTAAAATATAAATATTCTCTGTTTAATTATATTTTTAAATCGCTATATTCTGAAAATTCTATTCATGTTCAGCATTTAATTTTTATGTTCAATTTATTTTACTAATAACAATTCTGTTGATTGAGTTACTTATTTGATTTGAATAAAGAAATGCTTAAAGCAAAATATATTTATTTAATCATAGAAAATCTCATCAATCTTATGTACTTAATAAACATTGCAAGAAAAGGAAAAAAATGCGTTAGAAATAATTTTATTCCAGGTAATGATAAGAAATAATATATATAGGTAGTTTTAAAAACACACACACATAACACATGCTAGCATTGCCAAGGCAGAAATCTCGTATAACTACCCGATTGCCTACCAGTTCCGTACCGACAGGAAGGGATCGGTTATCGGCTGTATCAGATACAAAAGTATCAAGTAAAAGTATCAGGTACAAACGCGTATCAGTATCAACTTGTACCTGATATAGCAAAACCTGGTATCAACCCAACTCTAGTTTGTGTCATCAACGATTCAAAAGATGTTTGTCTCTGTGAGTTATTTATGGTGGCGACTCGTCAGCTCTGAAACCCTCTTCAAATCATCGGAACTACAAAAAAATATTTTCACAAAAGCACCTCTTAACTTTTACTGAACCAAAATTGTTACATTTTAGTGTCAGATGATAAATTTTCTTCAATTTTCCTTTCTCGCATCCGAAGAATGCAAAGAGAAAATACAGTTAAACCCCGGCATAACGAACCCGGTATATAACGGTCCCTCGGTTATAAAGAAATTTTCAAATGGTCCCAACTGAACTACTATGCCATTAATGTATTTTCAAATGCTTGCAAACATCTCCAAAAGCAAGGAATTCGGATATAGTGAACCAATATTTCCACATTTCAAACTTAGTTTCAGCTCTTTAACGAATAATCACTGCTTATTTTCATATTTTAGAGAAATAAATGTAAGTGCAATTGATTTCACCGTTTAATTTTTTAAGAACAAATATTTATTACATCCCATTAATAATTCCAATTTAGTGTAAACAATCTGTTCAGCACAGAAATGCATGTTCAGGATTATAGGATATCTTGTGTAGCCAATATTTGAAAAATAGGATGTAGTGAGTCCTCGGTTATAGCGAACTTCTGTATTGTCCGTTGAGGGTTCGTTATAATGGAATTTGACTGTATAGCAATTGTTGGTCCGTTGAGGGTTCGTTATAATGGGGTTTGACTGTATAGCAATTGTTGAACAGTTGAGGATTCGTTATAATGAAGTTTGACTGTATAGCAATTGTTAGACCATTGAGGGTTCGTTATAATAGGGTTTGACTGTATAACAATTGTCAAAAAATTAGATATCGCGATTTCGCTGTTATCTACAAGCATATTCCGAAAACTCCTTTCCGGAATTATACGAGGATGGATCCAAAAAAAAGATTACAAAGGTAATAAAAATTATTTATTAACAATAAACAAAAAATACAAAAGGGAATTAACAGGCATATTTGACAATCACTTTTCCACATAATCACCAAATCTATTAAGGCATTTATTTCAACGCAAGACCAACTTGTTTAATCCGACTTGGCAGAAATCGTGTCCCGTCCATTGAGCCAGTTCTCGGCAGCTGTTTTCATCTCTGAAGAAAATCTTGTTCCAGATAAGTGTTTGGCACCCAGATTGGTGCCGAATCTGGGCTGTAGGGGGGTGGCTCCAGACTTCCCACTTGAACTTTCGAAGCAATTCTTGAGTTTTGCAAGCAGTACGGGTATTGTCATGCAGGAGGGTGACACCATCATTCAACATGCCAGCGCGTTTGCATCGGACAACTTCACGACGGCCCAATGATAATTTCCTTTTTCAGAAATTGAAGGAACACTTATCTGGAGCAAGATTCTCTTCAGAGAGTAACGTGAAAACAGCTGCCGAGAAACTGGTTCTGGACAGGACGCGATTTCTGCCAAGCCGGGTTAAACAAGTTGGCCCTGCGTTCAGATAAATGCCTAAATAGATTTGGTGATTATGTGGAAAAGTGATCGGGAAGTGCGCCTCTTAATTCCACTTTGTATTTTCTATTTATTGTTAATAAATAATTTTTATTACCATTGTAGTCTTTTTTTATCCATTCTCGCATCTTCGAAAATGCAAAGAATTTGAAGGATGAAATTCGGCATTTAATGTCTGATTTATCTGCTCCGTTCCTAGGAAACTCAGGAGCGCTGATCTAAAGCTGTACTCCTTAATACAGTAAAACCTCGATTATTGGGGCCTCTATAAACCGAAGTCTCCGTTAACCGATTATCGGGGCCTCTATAAACCGAAGTCTCTGTTAACCGAGCCGGTGCCATAAAATCCAACTGTGTTTTTTATCTTTTATTAACTTCAGCGAATCTTTCAGTAAAGGGTGCCAAATTTGGCACTGGAGCAGATTTTGGCGATGCGCGAATATTTTTATTAATGTCTGACAAAACCCTGACTGCAATTTATTTTTGTATAAGAGAGTATGTTTACAGATGAATGGCAACGGCCAAATGTTATCTTGCTTTAAATTTGATTTTAAAAAACTAGTACGGTGGAACGAAGTTACGATGTACACAGTAACGATGAGTTACGGAATGTATTTGTTTTTAATCATTTATAGCCTTATAGCCTAATAGCCTTATAAATATCTAATTTAAGCAGTTAAATACACAAGTAACCAACGGAAGACATGTAGAAGGTTGTTGTCGGGAGGTGATCCTTTAGAACTCAAGAAGTTATTTAGAGAAGAAAATAAACACACAGTTCAAGAAACCTAAACACTTCAATTGTGATGGGAGAAAATTCCATGAACTTTCATGAAAAAATGGCACTAAGAATGCGTCGAAAAGTTGTTCTGCCAATACGAGTTAAACAAGTTGGTGCTTGGCGGAGAGTTCGCATTGTTGAGCGGGGGGAGTGAAATATTCGTTTGAGAAAAAACATTCTTAAAGAATCATTGGGGAAATGCAAAGGAAACAGTGATGGACCATGCATCTTCTATGTCCGACCCTGCAGATAAATAAAATTTCACTCAATGCTGAAAACTGTCTTCTGTTTCTTCCAAAATCTCAGATAACATGGAGATTATTAATAAAAAGCGTAAACGTGCCTAGGGTTAAAAGACCACATACGAAATTTAATTTATCTAAGTCGTTACGTTTAGGAGTTATGGTGTTCAGAAACATGTGATAATATAAAACCGACATACAGTCAACGCGTTGACGGATTTGGTCCAAATTAGATACAAACCTACACTCCTAATGATAAAACTGATGAAAAGATGACACTATGAATGCGTCGAAAAGTTTCGCATTGTTGAGCGGGGAGGGGGAAATATTCTTTTGAGGAAAAACATTCTTAAAGAATTATTGGGGAAATGCAAAAGAAACAGCGAAAATCTGTAACATTCGCGAATCCTCTTATCAAAGTTAATTAATGTCTCAGAAACGTATTTAAAAAGTTTGTTAACTAATAAAAGAGTTTATTAAGATGTCAATAATTTGTAATATCTGTTGACTTAGTTTTATAATTTCAAATAAACAATTTTGGAAAATTTTGTCAAAAGAAAATAAGTCGTTGTTTAAAATTTAGTCTCTACTAACGGAGTTTTCGATTATACGAAGTTATTGCGGTCCCAAACAATTTTAGTCGAGCCTCGAACCTCACACAATCGAGGTTCTACTCTATGATTATTATTTTTTCTACAAAAAACAAATTACTCTAATCTGAAGAGTTTATCTAGTACAAGAAAGGCAAAGAAGAAAAATTTAATATTGGTTGTGAACAATGAATGTATTCGCCGCACGAATATGTGGTGAAATGAATAAAAAATAAAGCGAAAGCAATCAGCTTTTGAAGAGGAGAAGACAATAAAAAAACAGCGAGAGTAATATCCCCTAAACTTTCCCCTATGCTCCCTAACAGATGTGGAGAAAAAATAAGTGAAACGGCAATAAAACACATCAAGCGTCTCTAAAACAGGTGGAGAAAAAATAAGGTCAACGGCATACCCACGACTTTTTACTTCCGCGCAGCAAGGTGGAAGTAAAATGAAGAAACCTGCGCCATTACGCAATATGGCCTTTCTTCATTGTAAGATAAATAAAATCGAATATGCAATTTGAAAGGCTTTTTTTTAACCGATTGAAACGAAAATTGAACACAGATCTACAATTAGGGTTAGAAGACCACATACCAAATTTCATTTATCTAAGTCGTTACATTTAAGAGTTATGGTGTTCAGAAGCATGTGATAATACAAACTAAACGCGTTGACGGATTTGGTCCAAATTTGATTCAAACCTACATTCCTAATGATAAAACTGTGTGCCAAACTTTATCAATCTAGCTATTTAAGTTTTTGAGTTATCGGGTTCACATGAACACAGACAGACAGACGTCCCGTGGACAGATTTTGTGCAGAAATTGATAGAAACCTACAAATTATGTGTACAGATCACATACCAAATTTCATCTCTCTAGATCTAGCCGTTTTTGAGTTATTGGATTCACATGAACACGGACAGACAGACGTCCCGTGGACAGATTTTGTGCAGAATTTGATAGAAACCTACAAATTATGTGTACAGATCACATATTAAATTTCATCTCTCTAGATCTAGCCGTTTTTGAGTTATCGTGTTCACAGACAGACATAACTCCAAAATTGTGTTTTTCGGACTCATGGAGGTCTAAAACGTGGAGATTCGTCAAAATCTCGAGTTCGAATTTTTTGCGATTACGATACTTTCTCTTTGTACACTTCGTATACGAAAAAGTATAAAAGAGTGAGAGGGGAAAGGAAGACATCAGAAGAGTGCCGATTCCTGATATTTACAATGATTAGGGGGTAGGATGTTTAGCTCTGCAACGATAGGAACTGTCTACTATAGGAACGTAGGAACCCCGTTTTTCCCTATTTATAAGTCATATGGATAGTGCGTGCTAAACAATTTCAGAACCGATTCGTGATATTCCGCTGCAGTGAGAAACAGCTAGAAGTACTCTATGAGTTTTAATTGAGATATTGTGGAACGACACAGATTTTTCAGTTTATCCAATAATAGTGATGTTAACAAATCATTTTTAACTTTAACTGCGTAGGACCACCGAAATCTCTACGGTTCTTTCAGAGGCATTTTCTATTTATTTCCCTTCATGAAAGCGAAATTAATTTGCGCATGAATCCACTAGAACATGTGCTGCCATCTGTTGCGTTTATCAGATATTGCAACATGTATTTTTACGAAGATACCACTATACGACCACTGCCCTCCTAAAATTATTATGAAAGATGTTGTTTAGAATATAACTATCGCCTCTGAAAGGGTTAAGGAAAAATTGGCAAATGTTACGAAAAAAGAATAAAGATTGCTGCAGCTCATCAACCCCAATAAACTAGCCTCCACTTATTATTTTTATTGCAACGAGCCGCTCTCGCCCTCCCCCATGCGGGTTCGCGGCCAGTACCCACTTTACTCAGAACTGCCCCTTCCACCTCGCTGCTTCGTGGTTCTCAGCCACTACTTTTTTCAGTTTTAAATACTGCATGAAGATCAGTGGAACAGACCATAAAACCGTAGTAGATTTAATATTCTTTGTAGACAACAGATTCCTTTAAAATTGTAAAATCTTTCAATGAACCTCATCTAGTTGTAATGTTTTGTATAAATTGTTCACGAATTTCGGTATGAAAGTCTTCAGACCCATAAATACAGAAAGATATCGCCCTAAATAAACAGTTTCCATTACCTACAATAGGCATTTTACAATATTTTTGACACGCCATTTTGATGGAGCTGTTGGGACCTATATATTTAAAATACAGTCGGACCTCTATTTAACGAACCTCTATTTTGCGAACTTTTTCTTGGAACCAAGAATATTTTGCGAATTTCTTCGTAAAATAACATCCAAATAGTGAAGTGCATTTTCTATTTAACGAACTTTTTCTTGTGATTCATTATTTTTTTTCTCCCTATTTCTCAAAATATTTCTAAACATTTCAAACTTTTTCTTTCTTTTAACACATTTTATGATGATCAATGACCTTGAAGCTGGAAAATGTCTAAGCGAAAGTGCTTGAGCATCAAAGAAAACAATTTAATTCTTCATGAGGTGGATAAAGGCGTGAAGAAAAAGGATATTGCTTTAAAATTTAGTATTCCTCCAAACAGCTTATCCATAATGAAAAAATCGTGATAAAATACAAAATTATGATTCATCGAATTCTTGTTCAAAACGTTTAAAAGCATGTGTCTATGAAGATGTGGATGAGGCAGTTTTGAAGTAGACAGTGTGAAAAATAAAAACAATACAGCAATGAATTGCGATGAAGACGAAGATGATGAAGATGGAAATGATCAGGATGCAGAAATCAACAAACCTTCATATGATGAAATGCTAAAATTCATTAATTTTAATATAAAATTATCTTTAAAATTGAAAATACAGTGTATTCCCGGACAATGTTTTGTTTTATTCTTGTTTTCCTTGCAGATTTCTTTTTGATGGGTAAAATATATAAAACAAATAGATATTAATTTACAAAATAAAGGTGTGATTAATTACTTTTCTAATACTATATAGTGTTTATGAATTTAAAATCTGTTTTGTGTATTTTAAAAGGTGAATCTCTATTTAACGAATTTTCAATATAACGAACTTTTTTTCGGGATTTAGCGACTTCGTTAAATAGAGGTCCGACTGTAATATGGTAAAACCTTCAGACAGTTCGCCAGCCCCAACCACCCCACGAATTTCGATAATTTTTATTTCATATGAAAGCTTATGACGTCTAGATATGTCGTCTGCCCCCACCATCCCCCATTTTCGAACGAAATCGAAAAAACATTTATACGCCATACATTATATTGTTTTTTTTTTTTTTTCGATTTCGTTCGAAAATGGGGGGAGGCGACCCTCGATGACATATCTAGACGTCATAAGCTTTCATATGAAATAAAAATAGTCGAAATCCGTCGAGTGGTTCAGACAGTTCGCCAGAACCTTATTATTTTAAATATATATATTGCAAATGTTCCTCTAACAGAAAACTGGAGCAAAGAGTAAAGGGTGAATCCCGTCTAACTTTTTAATAGATAAATGATTTTATGGATTTTATATTAGTTTTTTAAAATTCAATTCATTTACTTGTTTCGAAAGGTCAAGCAATTTTTCACAGTTAAGGACACAAACTTCTTCGCGAAATTATATTCCGATACATTGCAGATTACAAAGCATAAATAATAAAAAAAATATTGCTGTAGAAAGTTCTTTGATTTATTGTGCCTTCTTCCCAACGCATCTCTATAAACATTAATAGAAAATATCGGTCGTGATTGGGGTTAAGATTTTATACTTCTTTCTAAGTCAATCTGCTCAAGTCGTAAATGCCATGAAGATATTTTATCTCTTATATCTTTATGTTACCATCTGTCTTAGCTGTACTTCTATCGTTTTGAAGTTGAGTAACTATCTTTATAAGTCGTACAACTTTATTTTATACGTTTGCCTTGAGTTACTCAGTCTCTTTGAGAAACGAATTTATTAAAATTTCGAGCTACTGCTTTGCAATTTACTTTATAATTTTATTGCATATTCTTATACTGTAAAAGAATTTGTGGTTGAACTCCACAATAAAAAATTGATTTAAAAAAAGAAATATACGACTTCATTATTTATTGGCGTCTAGAATAGCAATAAAATGCCATTACTACTGCTACAACCCAATGTTGTTTAAATTGATTTAAAAAGTAAAAATACGGGCAGAAGCTTGAATCAAGTTATCTAGATCAAGACCCCTCATATATATCATTTCATATTGTAAATATCACAACCATATTTTATACCTTAAACTTTGTATGGTACCACCTGTCTTTTATTTAAACTTCTATCTGGTTTAAGTTGAGTGACTGTTTTTATAAGTCACAATACTTATTTCATCTTACTCATTTTATACTTGATCCCTTTGCGGGGAAAAGAAATATCGCGAGCCCATTTTAATCCAAACTTCCTTCTAATACTATGGATATACAAAAATTAAAAAACATGCTTTTATTAATTACTCTAAAGTACAATATTATTTTCTTAATCAAAAATCTGGGGGAGGCAACCCAAAACGTAAAGGAGTGGAGTGCTCATAGAAATACGTTACGTAAATTAGAATTTTCACATTCATATTAAACTTTACTTTTTAATGACTATTTAGGAATTTGCTTTCGCACTAGAAGATTTCTGCCCGTCTAAGACAGGCATTCAGTTTTCCAACAATATATCAGATCAGATTGTCACATATAGTGTATCCATAATATTTATAACTAGCAGTACGCGCACGGTGTTGCCCGTGGTATCAGGACTTCAACAAAAGGAAAAAAAAACCGCACACAATGACATGAAAAAATTCTGAAAACAACACAAACGATACACATTATTGATTTTCCCACTTATTTTTCTTCGCGATAATGGCATTTCAACTGGAGAAAAACAAACAGAGTACGTTAATCCGAAACAATATTAAAAAATTGCAACATGAAAATGATTATTATACAGCAAGCAAAATATGCGAGACATAAACACGTTAAGACCAAAAATAATAATCGAAGTCATTCAGTTGAAGCTTTTGACGTATCCTGCGCTCTGCACCGTCAGTCAACGAAATTGCAGCAATGCATGTTGGGAAGGCTCCGAAGAAACTTCCGCAGGAGAATGCTCGCTAGAGAAAAAGTATCTTTGAACTGACTACGAAAAAATTAATTTAAAAAAAAACGGAAAAAGATATTTTAACCGTTCTTGTTTTAAATCCAACAGAACCGTTCTAGTTTTGAGTTAAAAAAATTGAAAATTATAGCGTTATTAGAACGTCAGATGCGAGAATTTCATGAAATCCGAATCAAAAATTACCATAAAAGTGACTATTTTTCAAAAATTTCTCAAAATTCAGTAAATTACGTTAGATGTACGAAACAAACTTCAATAGAAAGGAAATCGTTTTTTCCTTCCGATGGCGTATCTATTTGTTTCCTACAGTTATCCGAAATCATTCTATTGAGAAAATAATCCAAGGGATCCATTTCAACTATTTAAAATCCGAAATTGTAATTAGTTAAAATGATATTAATTAAAAACGTCAAAATGAATGAATTGACGTGCTGCCATCTATTGGCAGAATGGTGAATTCATTCACGGCGGATTCTTTTTCTATTTCCCTATTATTAGTTTTCGCATCCGGTGTTGCATTTTTTTATTTATTTAACGGAATTTGGTATTTCTTTTTGAGAGAGCTTCTGGCTTTTTTATTTCATTATTATTCAAATACGGGCAAGACGAAAACATATGTTTCTGGTGTTTAATTTATCAGTTTGGTGTACTATTAAATCGTTTATCGTTTCTGATTTTTTATTTCGTTTTATTTTTTCTTTTGCAAAACAAATATCATGCTAATCTGTTTTAATTTATAATTATAAGAATTCTCGCGTTTTCATTCAAACCAAACTGCTTTAAGGTAGTAAAAAGTCTAGAACTGAAAGTTTTAATCCAACAAGAGAGGATTCAAAACAGATATACGTCTGTTGGGGTAGCTTAGTGACAATATTTGTAGGGAAAAAAACAGAGGCGGGCATATGAAAAAATGTGGATTCCGAGAAACACTGGGTTATTAACTATAAGGTAATTAAAAGGTTGGATTTAAAAATTTTAATTAAACAATATAGGATTCAAAGGATTTTTTTACGTTTTGGGGGGAACGTAACGTTTACGTTAGCGACAATACGTGTAAAAAAAATAAACCGGAGGCGGGCATATGAAAATTAGTAATAAAAAGACTAGATTTGAAAGAATATTTACATTTGTTAGGGAAAGTAAGTGACAATATTTGTTGGAAAAAAAACGGAGCCGAGCATATGAAAAAATATGTATCCCAAGGCCTCACGTGATCTCACTTCTCTTCGCCCGGGAATATCCCATTATTCAAGATTTCCCGTGCAACGCCGGGCCATGCAGCTAGTTATTATTATTATTCGTCAGAGGAATCGTCACATCAATATTCACTTTAATTTCTGTTAATAAATCTAATAAAAAATGTCATATGCTGGTTATTTACTTAGTTTGAAAAGCAGGAAATTTCACATCTGGATTTGGAATTTATATATTTGGCCTACTTGGAGATAAAGTAGCTTTTAAAATTGTATTCTCTTGATAAACATTTGTTTGCAGCTCTCATCGTTTCTGAGCTCACGAGCCGCCACTGGTCCTAACTTTAAAATTTGTTAAGGCCTGTGCAAATATTTTATGCAATTATGTGCGTATAAGTCACAAGATATTTTTGAAACCTCAATGGGAACACGGTTCAGTGAATAAGGTGTAAGGAAACCTGGTTTGAGAATATGTCTACCAAAGGGATACATGTGTGACTCTCGCAGTTATCGATTTTAACAGAGGATATCCTTTCTCTAAGAAAGAAACACCACACAGTTTGAACATTAACTAATTTCAGAGATCCAATCGATACTGTTTCCATTGCTAGTAAATTTGTTTCATTAAGTGTCAAAAAATGATGGATTCGCTTTAACACATCGCTTTTGTGTGGACAATCATTAAAATTTCAAAAACCATTATAGCGATTTCGTTGGCTGCAAAATAATAACTTGACAGCAACAGTGTTCATATTATTGATGGAAGAATTTTCCATGCGATAATCTGATAGAGGATTTCAAGTATTTTGTTCAAATTCTTTGCGAAGTAGGTTATCAGTTCCACGCTTTTAGTGCAACATAAAAATAAGAGTGTAAGAGCAATGACGGCGACTCGGGGGCGAGGGGGACAGTCGCCCCCCAACTTTTTGCGGAAAAATCAAATTTTATTTCCTTTTAGCTGCCTATGACTATGAATTATAAAACAAACCAATAGTGTCCGGGAAAGCTAGTTAATTTTGTAACTAAATTTTCAAATTTTATTTTCTACCCCTATATTTTTAGGTGTCCATAAATTTTTTGCACTCACCCACTATTTCCACCCAATCGCTGCCATTGTGTAAGAGTGTTGAATTAATTTATGAGAGTAATAAAATCTAAGCATGCGTTTTTTAACTACACAGGGAGATTCAAAATTCAACGTGCAAACTGTTAGTGAGACAGAAAGCACAAAAACATGCCAGGATCGCGTAGGAATGCCTGACCGGAAACGCCGTACTGAAGATGTTTGAAGATGCCGAAATAAGAAGCCAAGATTGGGTGAAAACTCTTTCTTGGCGATACATTACACTTGTACAGTACGTGCACACGTCCAATTGCACATGACTTCTCAAAGTTCGACCATGCATCACTTTACTTTACTTTACTCTACGACACACCCCACTCCAGAGATAAAGATCTCAGGTTTGCAATTCGGGTGGGTGTGCGTAGTAGAATCTTTATTGATTTACGCCTCTCACAAATATATGAGGCATTGATCATTTGAATACAAAACTAATTTGTAATTCTTAAATGGATATTAGTAGTAATTTTAGAAATACATGAAACATTTAAAAAAAGCAAACACTAACGAAAAAAACCTAAACAGCAGAAACAATTTTAAGACAGGCCCCAAAAGTTCACTGCTTTTAAAAACTTGTAGGAGGACTGTTTAGGGTCCTTGGTATTCAACCTCTAGAGCAGTGGTTCCCAACCTTTAGGCTGCGGCCTACTTGTGGGCCTCGGAGAGCGTATTAGTGGACCGCGAAACGCTAGTCGAGGGATTCAAGTCTTAACTCGTTTCTTTGCTTTATAAAACAATATATTTTTATTCCTTTTATAGTAAGCTTCATTAATTATTAGCATATACGGGCATATAATATATAAATGTATTATATATTGTAACGAATTATCTTATAATCAACTTGTGAGCTAAGACGGCTTTACCAGTGTTTTTATGCATTTTTCTCGGGGCGCAGACTGCACGTAATGTAAATGTGTGGGTTTTTTTTTATTTTTATGAGCTTGGAAGTTAGTTCTTCAAATTTCTTGTACGGTGAAACAACTTCTTTTTATTAATAGCTAATAAATTTATTTTTGTAATAAAAATTGGTTATTTCTGAGTCTGATGTTACAATGTGTTTGTATTTTTTTACTTGAATATTTAATTAGTGAGCCTCAAAATATTTTTTACACAACAGGTGGTCCGCCAAACCAAAAATGTTGGAACCACTGCTCCAGAGGGTCGGGGTCCACCAGTCTGAGGTCTTGGTGAAGGGGAGAAATCTGGGTCGGAGTCGAATGAACTGGTAGAGTCCGGTTGCTGCTTTATGAGGTCTTCATTATCAGTGAGGAAAGATATTAATTTAGGTATTTTCATTCTTGATAGTTGATTTAAAAGTAAGTTTTTCCCACCAATATAAAGTATTTTTGGCACTTGGTTTGGTAAAATGAAAAGATGATGTAATGCACACCTCACTGACTGACATCACAAGATTAGCGAACTCTTCTGAAAGAAACAACAAACATTTCGCAGCATTTGCAACGGTGATGGAGATTCTTGCGACGAGGTCAACATGTCCGCCATCTCACAGTGGCGTATCTAAAGGTGGCGCCACTTCGGAAGGGGCGGCAAAATCAGACATGCAGTGAAATAATTTTATAACTAAGAAGATCACGACACTAGTTCAATCATTGTGTGCATAAAAAATAACATGTAATTAATTTAATATATGTTAATAATATGTAAAAGAAAGACTGGCGGTGGACGGGAGATTTCGCAACTTATCTACAGAGATAGAGGGCGTCAAACGACGAATTGCTAATGAAATGTTTTGGTACTTACGTATTAACGCCACCGAGGCTACAGATTGGCGGTAATGCGCCAATAAAGAGCAATCTTGTTTACAAAAACCGCCAAATTGACGGCACTTAAAAACCGCCAAATTGGCGTTAATACGTAAGTACAAAAACCGCCAAATTGGCGTTAATACGTAAGTACAAAAACCACCAAATTTGGCTGAACTTAAAAACCGCCAAATCTGTAGCCTCGGTGGCGTTAATACGTAAGTACCAATGTTTTTTCTGAATTTTTTTTATTTGCTGTTTATGTGCCCTTTGGAACCTGTAGAGGGAGGGTGGCTTTTCTCAAGTTCTCTCCGGGCGTCAAAAGTTTCAGCTACGCCACTGCCATCTCAACATTCGTAAACTGCTGCATGTTCTTCGTGCGCAGTCGGAAATTTAAATGACTGGAGCTGAAATCCAAGTACAGCGCTAACGAATGGCGCCCTCTAGATCATCTGGTTGGCGTTTCCACCCATACTTTCCAATGTGGCTTTGACTTGTTTTGTGTTTTATACCTCCCCTAACAGTTTGTTCGTTGCATTTGGAATCATCCTATATAAAGCACGGCTTCTTAAACTGTAGATCATGACCCAGAGTGGTTCCTCATACAGAAAAAATAAATAAACTGGTATCCCGAAAATTCTCATAGGACTGCCTCTTTTAATATTCATTAAAATTTGTAAGCAAAACCATTTAATAAAATTATCTTAATTTACAAGAATTTAAAATTTGCTATGGAAAAATTTTTACTGAATTTTCTTTTATTTATTCGTATTAATTATTCATTTTCTTATTTATATTCCAGGTCGTGAAAAAAGCTTTCGGTCGGAAGCTTTGTTAGTATAATACGAGGCTGATAGCTATACGAGAATAATATATGCGAGATATAATAGTTTTATTAGTAATATTACTCGTATAATTCAACTCTTTATTAGTACTAAGTAGAGACATTATCTCGCGAAAATCGCAGGATGCAGTAGAAAATAGACTTACTTCCAACTCGTGGAATAAGCAGTCAAAGGGTTATCCCATTATCATTATACTTTTTCAAAAGAAAATTACTTTAATGTGATAACGCGAATGAAATATGAAAGAAAACGACATTTCTGAATTTTTTTAATTAAACCGATTAATTAATTTTCGATAGGAACTAATTTATCTTTAGAAAAATTATTTTTATTGGATTTGTACCTTTTATACCAGTCAGCTCAACACTCAGATGCAACAATCGAAGCTAAAAATTGAAATTACAAAACAAGCGTCCCAAAAAAGGGACCATGGCGGATAATGGGTTGACTAAACAAAATCCATAGTTTTAACCAGCTGCAAGACGGGCATGGGGAAATTCGGAAACATTTCCTCGCATGTATAACAATTGATGGTGCTGTGTCATGGGATATTTTATAGATGGACGAGGCCACCTTCCACCTGAATGGTCAAGTGAATATTGTAACAAAAATCGTTCTGTGGGTGTGTGGTATAAACAGTCCAACATGCAGGATAATGGAGAATTAAGGTTTATTCACAAATATGCAGGAAAACACGTAGCACAAGTGACAGGAACAATAGATCTTGCACAGATTAGCAAAGAAAACAGATAACAGTTCACAGGTAATAACAGTTCAGCACTCTCAGATTTAGCAACACAAACAATCAGCAAATCACTAATAATGACAATAGCAGCACTTACAATAGCGCTCAGGGCACCGGGGTTCTAGCTCGCTCTGCAGACGAAACTCCAAAGTCGTTCCAGTCGATCAACACACTAATACTCAATACCGCTCGGCGTCTAACAGCTTACTAGCTCGCACAGCGTATAGAACTTCAAAGAGAGATTGCAAAGACGTTCGCACTCCAAAGCGATCCCAGTCGATCAACATCCACTCCGTTATCCAAGCGCACTCCTTATATAGTCTTCCCGGCAGGCCGTGACGTCACATGGAATCATCTAGTACATTCAAGCGTATCTCCTCTCCTAATAGAGATATCGATAAAATTCCAGCACCTTTGGGATCCCATATCTCGTCGCCAAAGTCGTCAAATTTCTCGCCAAATCGCCAAGTTTGTCGCCAAGGTCAGGGGTCCAGGCTGGCTGCTGCCAGTCATCCCATACTAACCCCTGTAAAACTCTCTTCCCAACCATAAGACTCACATTGCTGGGAAGCGACCTTCCATGTTTGTAACAATATGCAAAATCGCCACACAACAGAAAAGTCATGCACTATCTACAGAGTATCCTTACATGATGCAAAAATTAGAGCATGGTGTAGTTCAACTGCAACATTCAACATATCGCTTTTGATAACAAGATTGCACGCTATCTACTTACATTTTTTATGGGTTCATTTATTAATTTAACTTCCTTCCTTCTGAATTAGTCTTTTCTCTCTAAAAAATTGTGATATTTCTGATAACAAATTTTCAAGAAATATATTTCGGAAGTTTATTGAGTTTGTTTGAAAAATATAAAATTCATTCACTTTGCTAATTTTATCGTAAATTATTCATGTGACTTTTAAAACAATGGCGATATTTCTAACAAATTTCCAAGCACTTAATTTCGTTTGCTTGCCAAGTATGGTTGCTAATATATTAAGTTAATAAACTCTGCTTATTTACTTGGAAATTATTCCCAATTTTAATAAATTTACAACTAATATGATTCTGATGAAAATACAGTGCTTTTTACAAATAGTCACTTCAAAGGAACTAAAATATTTATCTACTAAAAGCAGTAATGTTTTTCAGTGAAATAGGACACAATTATTATTTTATTGTTTGTTATTCTACACGTCGTTTCAGTGCAATTGTTTTGAGCTCGTTCCTATATAATTAAAATTGTAGATTTAATGAACATACTGCACGCAATTTAATGAAAACAAGTTTAGATTATCATATCGAAAACGAATTATTTATAATCGTTTTTTGAGAATAATAACTTTGGCTATAATCGCTTTTTTTAATATCTTGCAAAAAAAATGCATATTGTTACGTAAGCATGATGCTCCGCCTACCAACTGTAGCGCCCTCAAATGGCTCAATGTAAAAACCATTCAGTATCAATGAAATACTGATCATGCAAATAGCTTGGCCATGTGCGGACAACAAACAACAATCAGATCAAACAATTGAGAAACAACTAAAGCATTACAACATCAGTTAATTCAAGTCTTAAAGAAAGAAGGCATGGATCCCCCCAAATAGGTTTCAAACCATCCAGAACTATTGTATGACAACAAAAATCTAGATTATGTATTTCCAACAGACTCCAACAGTTTGAAAATACTTTCAATGCAGTGGCGTCCAACATCGGACATTTTCACCTTTAAAGTGACTGTAAAGCTAAAGGACAATTTCTCAAAACGAGAAATTCTGTCAAACATAACAAGACTGTTTGATCCCTTGGGTCTTATCAGTCCAGTAATAACAAGTGCTAAGATATTTCTTCTGAGACTTTGGCTGCAAAAGCTAAATTGGAATGACACAGTTCCATCCAATGATCTGAATGACTGGTTAAAGTTTTTAAAGGTCTTACCAGCAGTGAGCAAGCTAGGTGTGCAATCATCCCTAATCCAGTAACCATAAACTTGCAATGTTTTGTGACGCTTCGGATAAAGCCTATGGCGTAGTATTGTAAATGTGCTCAAAAAATGAATCACGTGAAGTGCAAACTAGTATTTTATGCAGCAAATCAAGAGTATGTCCAATTAAGGCTACTTCTACTCCTCGTTTGGAACTGTCAGCAGCATTGCTGTTGGCTCGTCATGGTTCCAAAGTCATTTCCATTATTCAGGTACCAATTAATCACATTTACATTTGGACTGACTCTACTATCGCTTTGGCATGGATAAAAACTCCTCATGAGAAGTTAAAAATTTATATATCTAATTGTGTAAAGACAATTAACGCCTTGTGTCCCAATTATGTCTGGAGATATTTAAATTCAGCAGACAATCCAGCAGACTTAATCTGCAGGGGCACGACAGCCAAAAATTTAATGAACAATTCATTTTGGTTTCATGGACCACCTTTCATAAAATCAGATATTTCTTTACCAGTAGAAACTATTGATTTGAATAATAATGAGTTTCTCAAGGAAGTTAAAACTTCTTGTGAATCAGCGTTGATATGTATTCTTCTAAAGATTTTATTAATGATATTTTAAATTTGAGTAACAGTTTTACTAAACTTTGTCGAATTGTAAGTTATATTTTCAGATTTATCCATAATTTGAAGAACCCTATTGGACGGAAGAATGGTAAGTTAAACATATAGGAAATCAAAGAAGCTTCTAACTTCATGGTGAAAAAGGTAAAATTTTTTGCATTTTCAGAAGAAATTAAAAGTGTCAAGGGTCTCGATATCAAACAAAGTAAAATTAAAAATTTAGTACCATTTTTAAATGAGGATAATATTCTTCGTGTAGGTGGTCGTTTGCAAAAAACTAGATTAGCGCAGGATAAGAAACATCCTAAGCTTCTTCCTGCTCATCATAGACTTACAAAAATAATTATGGAATCTTTTCATAGAAGGTATTTACTTGTAGGCCCCCAAACCTTACTCCATCTTGTCAGACAAGAATTTTGGCCAGTTGGAGGAAGGAATTTGGCTAGGAAAATAGATAATGAATGTATTGTTTGCTTCAAAAACAAACCAGTAAGTTGTAATCAATTATTAGGAAATTTGCCAGCCGAAAGAGTCACTCCCAGCCCAACATTTTCAAACTGTGGGATTGATTTCTGTGGACCTTTCTTAATTAAATATATAGGCGGTTATCAGGTAGGCTTAGTGTTGTGTTCCATAATAATAACACACAGTTCATCAATCTAAATGGTTATACTATCAGGATTAAGTTTACATTAATATACTGAGCAATATTTACAGATAAAGATATGTACAGTTGAAGTAAATCGTCATTAAATAGGCTTTTGGATGGCACGTCGTCGTCTTTTGTCTTTATCAGGGAAAGACCCACGCGCCTTTTCCATCGCCTCGTCGTCTCTCCTGTTCTCGGCAGCTTGATTCTCTGACGTCACTCGAGATGGCAGCGCCATCTACAGGTACTCGGCTGCGGCTGGTGGCCCACAAATATAAGGGCCAACGTAAAGGTACTTCTCAAAAGGTTTATATAGCAGTCTTCATTTGTTTGGCCACAAAGGCCATACATCTTGAAATAGTTGCATAGTTTGACATCTAATGCATTAATTGCAACTTTAAAACGCTTCTTTGCTCGACGAGGTAAGTGTACATGCATTTTTTCGGATAAAGCAGGAAATTTTGTAGGCACAAATTCAGAATTAAACGAATTGAAAAAATTAATGAGTAATTCTGATGATAAATTAACTAATTATTTAACTACAGAAAGTATTACCTGGAAATTTATTCCTCCAAAATCTCCAAATTTTGGAGACTTGTGGGAGCTAGGAGTTAAATCCTTTAAATACCATTTAAAGGGAGCTGTAGGTTCAATTAAACTCACATTTGAAGAATTTCTAACTTTAACAGCAGAAATAGAAGGTATTCTAAATAGTAGATCTATTATACCCTTATCTACTGATCCTCATGATTATATCGCCTTAACTCCAGGACATTTCTTAATTGTCCGTCCAATAACTTCAATTGCAGAGCCACAATTAATTGAAAAATCAGATAATTATTTGTCAAGATGACAAAAAATAACTAAACTACTCCAACAAGTTTGGAAAAATTGGAAACGCGACTTTCTCAATAATCTACACCTTGGAAACAAATGGCAGTTTGCCGAGAATAATGTAAGCCCAAATGATATGGTTGTACTTAAAGACTCAGATTTACCTCCATATAAATGGAGATTGGGTAGAATCCAAGAAATAATTAAAAGTTCAGATGGCTATGTAAGAGTTGTGATAGTCAAAATTTTAAATGGTATTGTTAAAAGAGGTATTAGTCAAATATGTTTGCTCCCAATGAATTAATTAAAAGTATATACATCTGTAATATTGTAAATTGCATTTATATAAAATTGAACTTATTTGCATAATTGTATATTTAAGGTTGTTAATTGTACAGATTTAAATATTTCATATTCTTTTCTTTTCAGTATTAATTTGTATATATGTTTATTCAAATTTTATAATTGTGTAATATTTTTGTATACTACTGTGATAAGTAATGTGTTAAATTTTTATATTGTATAATTGTATTGAAATTTTGCAATTTCAAGGCGGGAGTATGTTACATAAGCATGACGCTCCGCCTACCAACTGTAGCGCCCTCAAGTGGCCCAATGTAAAAACCATTCAGTATCAATGAAATACTGATCATATAAACAGTTTCGCCCATGTGCGGACAACAAATCAACTCCCATTCAGGGGAGAAAAATAAATCATTTTTAAAAATCAAAAAGATGTCCGTCGTCATTTGATACAATCCTCTCCACCTATATCTCTCTCATCATACCTTTTTGTCATAGTTATTATCACCACAATATAGAACATAATGATTTTTCTTAGAGAATGCTTTAAAAGAATTCCCGATGTCTGGTTGACTTTTGTAAACTGTACCTAAGTGTTTGTAATTTGCTATCCAAAACTGATTCAATCTCAATAAATTGTACAGTAGTCAATCTCTACTAATAATAATTTCTGTTGGCGCTCTACAGAGCAAATCAGTGGTGGCGATTGGGGGCAAAAAAAGTATAGACACCTAATAGTACCATGGAGTATAGGGAGTAGACAGCGAAATTTAAAAATTTAGTTACAAAATTACCTAGATTTCCCGACACTGTTGGGGGGTTTTATATAATTCTTAGTTTTAGGTAGCTAAAATGAAATAAAAATTTATTTTTTTTTCTGCAAAAAGTAGGGGGGATTGCCACCATTGGACCACATCGTTGGATCTAGAACTACCAAATTTGTCACATTTATAATTAAGAGGGTGTTAATGTACACCACGGTGCGATTTTTAAAAAATTTTAATTAGAGTTTAATTAATAAAAGATTATGCAAAATTTTGGAGTTTTTATTCATGATACCTTTCAAACTATTTCAATCCCAAAGGCCATATTTTGGAGCAGATGGAGTATCTAAACGAGATGCAGCCACGACAACAGTGAAAAACCCCGCTGCCTAATTTGAAGGTTAGGCAATTAGTTCTTCTGCAGGAGGGCCGTAAACCAATGGAGTGGCACCTTGCCCAATTCTACAAAGTAATCCCCGGTAAGGATGGTCTAGACTCGTTGGACTGAAAACGCCTGCAGGACTGTTACACAGAGCCATCAAGAAGGTGATTCCTCTATAGTGAGGTAGAATAGCTCGAAAATATTAGGTTTCTGGCTACCAGCATGAAACTTGGTATGTCATTTGTGAATGTGTTTAGGTTGTAAGGTCTTAGCCCAGTGATACCGGGGTCTGATCAGAGATCAACAAGACACAGAACAGAACGTCGTCCCTTACCCCCGTACCCGTGACCAGACCGGTCACTGAACGGTTTGATGGGCAAGACACGGAATTTTATTTAAGAAAAACAAAATAAACAAAAAGAAGAAAATATATACACTATGTACAGCACAGGCATTTTCACTTTTACACTATTAGTTCGTAATAGTCTTCTTTTCTTTAGATGTTGAAATACCTTTCTTTTAGTTGAAGGTGGAATGTCCGGTGATTGAGCTACTTAGTTCAGCTCGCTGGGATGTTGAAGGCTAGGGAGGCCGGAAAAGATCTCTGTTTTCGCTAATGAATTTGATAATCCCACGAATTTTCTGCCTGGAGACGAGGTTATTAGCGATTCTTTTCAGCCATTCTTGTTCGAAGTTTGGCGCTGGCTTCCTCATATGCCAAGGCACTGTATAGATACACTCCGTGGCATAGTGAAGTGCCGTGCCAATTCCACCACAACTGCAATAATCGCTGTCAGACAGGTGAAATCTTTTGAGGTAGGCAGGGAAAGGTCCATGTTGAGAGAAGAAGATAACATCCTCTTCTCTCAACATGGATCAACAAGACACAGCAATACAGCACATCAAAATTTAATTAGGTTTCTTGAGTAATGGCATATGTACAAACAAATTTACATATGGTTTACACATTCAAGAGATTAGGATAAGTCCCGGATAAAGATCGCGAGAGTCAAAATGTTCGTAATTGGATTTCGTTGCTGGCAAACAGATGCAATTTTATTACGCATGCAAGTAAAAATGAAAATTGCTGTTTTCATTTATTTTCATTGTAATTATTATATTTAAGGGCTATAATTAGTAAAATATGATAAATAAATTAATAACAAAACATTAATTTACATACAGGACCTTAAATTACATGCAAAATGGCGACTAGAGGGTCAGAAAAGTAGAAAAATTAAAAAAAGGGCAATTAATATATTTTCTGTATGATTATGTATATATTTTATAATTTTTTTTATAATTCTGTGAAATTGCAAATTCATTTTTGTTTGTTGCAAGTAAATTACAGTTCCAAGGTGTCGAAAATACGTAAACTTCAGTTTGTCGATGTGAAGGACGTATGCAGTGGCTTTGCAGCCAAAAGTCTAGATGGAGCTTTGTTTCTTGTCTCAACACAATTCAAGTTTACCCTTAATTCGATCAACCATTATAATTGATATAAATCAATATCTAAAGCATTGGAAAGTCTTAGTTACCATGGACTTCTTCACTTCTTCCCAAAACAATGCCGCTGGAACAGTTTATGAAGGAGAAGAAATGGAGCAAACGGTAAAACATAATAAAGCTGAGTATCATAAAGTTTGCCGTAATAAATATGACACTTATAAACTGCAGAGGCAACTGAGTAAAATAGACAACCGTGATATCCTCCACATCAGAAACACCTACGAAATCATCATTTAAAGCCAGTGACCCTACAAATTTTTGTTTATTTTGGAATCTCATTTTTTTTTTTTAAATGAACGTGTTTTTCAATCATCAACATTAGGGATTGGACCAACAATTTGCAATATAGCTGTTCATTTCGGCGATGAAAAATTATTAGAAAAATTAACGTAAGGTAATAAGATCATTTGAGGACCGATATAATAAACTTGAACTCCTAGCAACTTATCGTAAACATGGAAATTCAATTGACGGAGAATATTTGGTTTCTGCCGTTACTAACGTGATGGTTGGAAAAGAATCAGTAAAGGCAAAGAAAATAGATCAGGACCAGTATGTGTTTTAAGTGAAAGATAGATTAATAAGTGTAGTACTACTATCCATACTACTTTAAAAAGAAATAATATCATGCCCTTCAAGATTAAATCCTTGAGAGTGGTTTCTAAGAAAAAAAAACAAATTATAAATTTGAAACAGGATGCAATTTTATTTTGTAAGTTATATACTGCTTGTCAAACACGACAAGGAGACGTGGGTAACTTTTTTCTCATAAGAAACTTAAATATCCACCGTCCATTTCGGAATTTGGACATCTTAGAAAGCCTTCTCAAAAATTTACTATTATAGAAAAAGTAAAAAGCAGTGTCACTCGTACAACAACTGCCAGATCAGTAAAAATCATCAGAAACCAAGCGTTACCGCAATTACCATCGAATGCGCAGCACTGATACAAATATTATTAACATATACAGCAAAAACATTCGGACATTTGCACAAATCATTTTTATCCCACATTTGCTACATTGTTTGAAGATAGTACGCTTATCGATATTGTGTTTGACAGGTATATTGATGGTGGTTTAAAATCAGACACAAGTCTCGTGGTAGACAATTATTCTTAAAGCAAGCACAATGATTCCGAAGATATTTTCAAACTTTTTAATGGTAGATTCAAATAAATGTCAATTGTTCCGTTATCTCGCTGAAATTATACAAGAAATGAAGGTTATCTCTAATAAATTAGTGATTTGCACTGATGAAGATATTTTGAGACACAAGCCATCTCAGCTTCAATTGAATATAGAAGGCATTTCACCATAGTCACATGAAGAAGCTGGAGCTAGATTAATATTGCAAGTTAAATGTGCAGCTGTAAGGGTCATCGAAAAGTATCGATTGTGTCAATTGACTCAGATATGAACGTGATTATTCCATTTGCATTCAGGCAACTCAATGCAATGAAAGCTTGGAATTTTCCTTTTGTGTATTTGCTCATATTTTCCTATTTTAAAGGATAAAACTTTATTTTGCGTGAACAGAATGCATCTTTATCTATACGTCATAAGCTGCGAATTACTGCAGAATCTGCGTTCACCTCAGCATATGCATTTCACTTTGAAAGGAAATGTTTTTCTGGTCATTTTTTTTTTCATAATGACTCGTTTGAAAAATAGAATAGAATAATTGCTATTTTTATTACTGTAAAATATTGAATTCAATAATGCAATAATTTTGATGGGTGGTCATAAAATATATCAAACATACACCAAAATGAAATGGAAGTATCGAAATAACAAATTCTTGTGGTTTCACTTGAAATCGAAATTCGGCGAAAAAGCAATTCAAGAGCTCAACCTGAAACCGATTTATTCCGAAACTTAATTCATTCTTTATTCAGTGGCGTACAAACATGATATTTATTGATAGAGATGATTGATTTAAAAGATAATTTTTCTTGTTGTTTCAAAATAATGTCCGAGATGAAACCAAAATATGCTATTTTGTTCTGAGAATTGAACTGCGAATTTTGAATCAGCTTAGGGATATGCAAATGGAACTCAGATATTTCGTGCAACGGCAAGGTGGTTTAGAGATCTATTCTGGTACCCCCGGTTGGGTTGGGTTCCGCATGTTAACAACGGCGCCCAACCCAACCGGGGATACCAGAATATACCCCTTAGATTCGATGGAACTGAAACCCACATGATTGGGTCAGATAACCTTCAACCAATGACCACTACTAAGTCAATTAATTTAGATTCTGGCCTTGATGGCGTCGAAACGAAGCATGGAGAGAGTGTTATGTTTAGTTTAGTTATATTAAAGTCCTCTTTTGAAGCAACACGAGGGCATTTTTGGGACGAACCTCGTGATTTTGAACCACAGTCAGATGTCGAGGACGGCACCTGCGCTCGCATCCCCCTCTCCAAGCCTCCGGACCGCACCAACGGATGGCCGTTTGCCCACTACGTATGATTTAGCGTGCAACAGGCCCCATACACGGAGGATCTTTAGTGGAAACGGGTTTCGAACATGGAACCCTCCGGCCCCGACGCCTTACCACTAGGCCACCGCGGCCTCAAAAGAGTGTGTTGTGAGAAAACCGAATGAAAAATATAATGAAATTAATTCTTTATCAACGCTAGTGATGCATACTTCAAATGTTTATGTAAGCGATTAGTGGAACTTGAAATTCTGGAATTGATGGTCCACAGTAAAAGTTACCGGTTCGAAAACTATTTACGATGAATACTTGAGTGACTTCGAAAGAAAATCGAATATTCTCCCAGGTAGTTGTTTTGAACCAGAAATACATTTTAAAGGTTTTTTCCGTAACTTGCCAGACAATAAAGAATTATCTTCGAAAAGCAGTGGCGAATCCAGGGGGAGCTACAGCCCCCCCCCCCCCCCGAACTAAACTAAAATTCTTGACTCTTTTTCAAATCACTACACCTGTTTGTTCTTAATCTCTTTTTCAAAAAAATAAAACGTGGCAACATTGCTTTCTAGCTTGGCATAATCGAAAATTTTCCCGTTTTTGTGGTTAGTCCACTCGTACTTGTAGTTTAACGCAGTCGAAAACATCTTTTGGCTAGTTATTTCAATGTGTTTTTATTAAATTATCAAAAGTATTATAGTGTCCTCTGTGATTCTTATTGTCAGGTGAGTAAAGTTAAAGTGTTTGCACTTACATAAGCCATGAGGTCACGACAATACAAAATTTTCATGACTGCAGCCCCCCCCCCAAGACCAAAATCCTGGATTCGCCACTGTGGAAGAGACATGAAAAAATTATGCAGAAATTAAAGTGTAATAATTTTCTTGATTATCAGAAAGTTTTTGATGAATGGGAAAAACAGATTATCACTGAACGTGTTTCGTGCGAAACTGGAAAAAAATTCCATCATTTTACTCAAGAGACCTGTCATAAAAATGAATATAAGACGTCAAAAATACGTCCGGTTTTTGGTGCTTCTGCTTGTTAGAAAGGGAGGCTTAGTTTCAATCAATGTGTTTTTAAGGATATTAATCTTATTCCTTCGATACCAGACATAATTCACAAATTTAGAATGTATCCCATTGGTTTAAATGCTGATGTGGAAAAGGCTTTTCTGTTGCACTGGAACACAGAGATTTCTTCAATTCGTTTTAATGATGTAGAATTTACAAATATTGTGGAATTGTTTTTGGTGCTTTTTCGAGTCCATTTTTATTGAACGCTACAATAATGCATCTTCCTGAAAATAGTATAGATTTTTATGATTTTATTCAGAAACGTAATTGCTCTATCTATGTTGATAATTATTTCTCTGGAGTTTTTAATGTTGCAGAGCAGTGGCGGATCGTCATTAAGGCTGCAGAGCTGCAGGCCCCCCCCCCCGAAATTATTTTAAAAGCTTGTATTTTCGTTTTAATACTAATTGGCTTACTTTTCCAATTTGGGAGTTCAATGATCAAAGAAAATGGCAAAAAGTAAGAAAAAACGTAAAAGGAAGACGAAAAATCAATCAAGAATTAAGAGAGAGACAGACTACAGCTGCAGAGAGTTTTTCCCCTCCTAAGGATCAAATTTTGCGCACTGAGCAACGCCAAGCGCTCACTCCGGAGAAAAAAGCAACCCTTTCTCCGCTTGAAATTACATGCACTTGAGCTGCGTTTTTCCTAGCTCTAGGTTGGAGAGACTTCCTCATTGGCTCTTTTTTTTTTCGCCTTTTCTCAGTAATCCAGTCATTAAGTAATTTTTTTAAATCAAATTCTGGATGAGTTGTAATTTTTGATATGTTATGTTCTTTATGTTTTTGGAGTGCTGATCACGAATCTGAGGTTTGCCAGCAAAAAATGTTTGTTGGGTTTTTAGCTACAGCCAAAAACATGAAAAAAAATGTTTTCCCCCATTTTTGTTTATAACTCAAAAACTATTAATTTTTAGTATATTATTATTATATAACAAAAACATCAGCACAAAATTTCCTGCAACTTATATCTATACAACTTTTGTAGCACTGCTTGTTTCTAAACCGACGAGCCGCCAATGAGGCAAAGAATTTAATAGAAAAAGCAGAACTGATCATGTCTAAAGGTTGCTTTAATTTGAGAGATTGGGAGGGAAGTGTGGTTTGTAAACATAATAATACACACTATGGAGACACTTCTGTATTGGGAATAATTTGGAATTTAAATGAGGAAACATCGAAGTGTAAAAATGATTTTGGAGTTTTGTCATGTGGATTCTACTATCCTCTTGGTATGTTGACTCCTTCTACATTGTTCCCCAAGTTCATTACTAACATAATAGCCCAGATCTGTCTCTCAATGATCCGGTAACGCTCTGACGTCACCAGCAATAAAATTCGCGTCATAGCACTGCGAGACGTTAAACAGCATTATTTCATTGTTAGAGCACCTAAATTTCAGTAATTTTAAATTTAAAAAGTAATTGTCGTTCTAATTTCAAATTTAATAGCTCTAAAATAGTGAAATAAAATTTTCCATCGATTGATATAAAATATATCTCGCTATGATCAATAGTTCCCGATAAATTTTAAATTATATTAATCATATATTTCAAATTAATTTCCGTTTTCAATAGAAAGTAGTAAATCACGTCAATGGTATATCATGCGCGTGATTTAGTTTCGACGCCACGATGCATCTCATTATTTATTGCAATCTTGATGATATAATTTGATAATATTTTTTGGCAACGTTTGACAAGCAGAGAAGTGCTTTGTTTTGATTAGATATCTGAAGTATTGTTTAGCAACGAATTCGGAAACCCTCCTCAATTTTGCGCATGCGTCGGGCGGAGTTATTTTCATCAGAATAGAGGGAAAGTGAAGAATGGAAGAGTGATGTTTACATTTTACTGAGCGAGATCTAACAAAGAACTCCGGAAATGCGCTCGTATGACTCACTGCCTACACCCCTTTCTGGTATAAAATCGTCCAAAAGTGGTAGTCTCGGAATCCGTTGCTGAACAGTACAAGGAAAATTGTTAAACAACTAAAAATACTTCACACGGAATGTTGTTTACCAAGAGGTTTTTTGAATACAGAAATATGTAAATAAAAAAATATTTCCTGTCATAAAACATACGTTTATTTTATTTGTTTTCAATCAATGTTAAACATTTCTCTCTCATATATATCTATTTAAACACGTCAAATTTGACGCGAAATCTCTCGAATGAAGAGACAATTTGCACCCGTTATACCATGACGGTTGATTTTCTAATATTACAATATTTGTAAAAATCTCATTTTTCTTGGGAGGAGGAGTTGTCCTCTGTTGCTGTTGATGTGTTCTCTAAATGGTTAAATTCTCTAAATGGTATTTACTGAAAGACGTAGATTTGCCACGTTTTATGAACCTTAATGAAACATCTGAATCATATGTTTCTGTAGATGCATGCAAAGGGGCATATGCTCAGGCCCGCCGAGAGTGAGGGCCTAGAGGGGCAAAATCGCTGGGGCTCCAGCGGCACAGTATAAGAAAATATATATTTTTCTTATTTTTAAGAGTGTTTTATTTTTATCTATGGCAAATAGGGCCCGCTATGAATTGAACTACATTTTTAAATATATTTTCTTGAATAGGAAACTCACACAATCTCATTACATTTATTAAAATTACAGAAAGTGGTTAGAAGTCACACTTTCGTGACAATACATGACACAACAGATTCCGCGCTTTTATGTGAGTACTAATCGTTTCAAAATGCTAAGATAAGCAAATTTGGACGATTTTAATCTGGAAAGGGATGACAGGCATTGAGTAAGATGAGCGCATTTCCGTAGTTCTTTGTTAGGTCACGCTAAGTAAAATGTAAACATCTCCCCCTCCATTTTTCACTTCCCCCAATTTTGATGAAATCAACTCCGCCTAGCGCATGCGCAAAAGCGCGGAGGGTTTCGGAATCCCGAGAATCATTTATACATCAGCTTGAAAACTAGACTGCAACCTCGCATAACGACAAATTTGGCAACAAAACGAAGGTCCTCGAAAATACTAGAATCATTGTCATATCTCTATTAAGAACGACATATAGGGATTGTTCTAGATGATTCCATGTGACGTCAAAACCTGGCGGGAAAAGGTATAATACCGAGCTAATGAAATGTGGAATCAAAAATTTCTTTGGAATCTTGTTCGCATTGCGAGTTGGTCAGCTGTTAGCCGCTGAGTGGTATTGTTATTATTGTTTCTGTTATTATTAGTGATTTTCTGTCTGCTTGTGTTGCTAATTTGTGCAAATGCTGTTTATCTTGTTACCTGTGCTTCTTGTTTTTCTGGAATATTTGTGAATAAAGCGTCATTCCCCATTACCCTCTTTGTTGGACTGTTTTCACCGTACACTCACAGGATAATTTTCGTAACAATACAAACCCATTTATATGACATATCATCCTGGTGTTATAATTTATAGTCACTAACAACTCTAGTTGATAACATGCTGAAAGCTTTGCGCCCAGTCACTAAGCCAGTAAAATAGTTCTGAATATGATCCTAATGTACTTAAAAAATTACTAATTATGAATAAAAATTAGCTTTAAATGGCAATAATAGATATTCTATATAATGAAACTATACATTTAAAACGAATATTGGTTATTTATGAAGTTATTTCTGTAGTTTCAAGACGCTTAGAAACATACATAATGTCAGTAACCGGTAGTGCGACCGCTGATAGCTTTCTAAGGACTAGTTTTCAATGACTAAAGCATGCGAAGGAAATATTTTAAAAGATAACTAAGAAAATTTTGTTTGTCTCTGGAGGAAATTTGCTATTATCAGTTAAATATTAATGAATTTGGCAGATACCACGATGACGCACAGGCATGAAGGTGGGTAAAAAGTAGAAGTGGTCAAGGACCCCTTCTCTCAAAAGCTTTATACAAAATATCGTTTATTACATCCATAAGTCTTGTGTGTTTTCTAAATGGCATCACTACATATAATAAGTTGTTCTGCAATACCCGTTTGTAATGCATTAACTATGAACAGTATGGGTCGTTTAAGGGGAGTTGGAACCCTAAGTCCGTATATATTACATGTCCTGTTATAGATACATGTTTGAATTTTTTATAGAAGTAAAGTACATATTTCCCACTATACTGAAATAAGCTTTTGGTTAATTTTTATTTTTTTATAAATTTATAAAATATTTAATTAGACATAGTGAAATTTTACCCTATTTTGACACAAATAATTGTAAAAAATAAATTTTTGAGTTTTTTTTTAAAAAAAGCTCATTTCAGTACAATGAGAAATATGTTCTTTACTTGTGTAAAAAGTTTCAAACATTTATGTATAACAGATTTTGAGAAAAGATACATCGAAATTGCCAGTTTGACATATCTTGTTCTGGCACAAAAAAATTTGCAAAAAATAGGTTTTTGAATATATTTTTTTAAAATCATTTCAGTATAATGAGAAATATGTACTTTACTTGTATAAAAATTTCAAACATGCATCTTTAACAGATTTCGAGAAAAGGTACATCGAAATTGCCAATTTCACATTTTTTGTTTTGATGCCCAAAAAATTTGTAATAAATAAGTTTTTGAATTTTTTTTAAAAAAATAGTTTCAGTATAATGAGAAATATGTACTTTACTTGTATAAAAGATTTCAAAGATGAATCTATAACAGATTTTGAGAAAAGGTACATCGAAGTAACAGGGTTAGGGTAAAAGAACTTAGGGTTCAAACTCCCTTTAACACAGCAAGCATCCTATAGAAAATTTTGCAAATCATACTAAGTTTGGTACTGTTTCATAGAGCAGCCAGATGGGATATGCGCTCCACTCAAGAATGTAATGAAAATTCTTCAGATTACTTTCTGAACTCTGTAAGAGAGTCGTCAGTCCTAATAATACAGCCAAGAACTGAGATCTAATATCAGTTGAAAGTTAATAAATTCAGGACCGTACCGAGGTTTTCTTGTGCCCTTGGCAAAACTGCAAAAGCTACTCCCCCACTCCACAACGAGTCAAATTTTTGTTAATTTTTTTATCCCCATTATGATTCTCCCCCCTACATACAACTACCTTCCTGCCATTTTTTTCCAATATAGCTTTGGCAAATTTTATAATTTTGTAAGTATGTTTAGTAAAAATGATTCTGTAATGAACTACATTGATGAAAACTTCTGCAAACAACAAATCAAATGTATCACTGCAGTAAATAAATTAAAAATTGCACATATTTTCTAAGATTTTTAATTTACCTTCAATTTTTAATCAGACACATGTGGCTTATTCTTGAATCCTTTTTAACGTAGAACTACGTTCCTCCCATTGGGGTCTAAGGAAGGAATTTGATTCACTCGTCAAAACACCACAAGAAACGTTGTATGGGAGATTCTCTTTATCTCGGTAACTACATATGTCAAAAACATAACTTAGCTAATGTCTTATTTTAGAGATAGAGGACAGAAGTTACAAAAAAAATTTGAAAATCGGTATTGTAGTTCAGCGGCTACTGAGTCGCAAAGTTGGGAAAAAATACGTATGAATTGATGACATCACACGCATGAGGTGAGCGCCCACAATTGGCTGCAGCTCTCGCTTGCCACGTTTTCGCGAGAGAGATTTCGTGATTGAGTTGAAACAAAAGAGAATCACGAGTAACTTCGAGAAACAAAAGAGAATTGAGAGT
>BGPR01002717.1:101947-164360 GCA_013235015.1 Araneus ventricosus
AATCACGAGTAACTTCGAGAAACAAAAGAGAATTGAGAGTAACTTCGAGAAAAAAAAGAGAATCACGAGTAACTTCGAGAAACAAAAAAGAATTGAGAGTAACAAAGAGAATCCTAGGAGCTTCGAGAAACAAATGATAATCGCGAGTAACGAAGAGAAACCGAGAAACTTCGAGAAACAAGAATCATGCGAGTCAAGTGGTCCTACGCCTTTAAGATCAGCGGCTGTTTGAAGAAGGCAGCCTCCCGTCATTTTTTTTATGTATGCAGCAGATCGTACCAATCTAACTCTTAAATCTTGTTTTGTTTAACGGTCATTTTTGCGCCCTTGGCGGAGGCCAATCTCGCCACGCCATCAGTACGGTCCTGAATAAATTTGTTAATATTTTTCAAAATTGAGTGATTAATGAAAGGGCAACCAATATGAAAGGGCCGTACAACGTACAATTTGATAGGTACTTTACCAATACGATGTTGTAACCAAGAACAGAGACAGGTTTTATGTAGCACCGTTTGGCTCTTATAAGCGCGCATTCCACAAGGCTGAAACGAGTTTTACAGTCCTGCTGAACGTCCTTAACACAATGATGCAGTGTAGAACCATGAATTTATATTACTCTTGTCTCGCTGTTCCGTGTTAATAAATGTAGATTTGTAAAAATACATTTGTAAAGATGTCATAAAAAAAAGTATATGTCAAAGACATAGCAAATTGTTCCCTCTTCCCTCCTACCCTTAGACTAAGTTTCTTTCAACGTTTTTTTTATTTTTTAACAAAAAATATGAACAAAACTTTCTCGTTTGTGGAAGTTTTGATTACCTAGTATTTAAACAGTGAACTTTCAGTCACTTCAAAAGCAAAAATAAACAAGTTTGTGACAAATTTATGATTGTTATTAAACTTGAGGATAAATAATCACAATGAAGGGTGATAAAGGTCCTTCAGTCCTTACAATACCAAATTGTGCAATGTAATAACTAGCAAAACGCAAAATTATTTTGTTGTACGAGATTTATTTCAAGGCCCCGCAAATCAACTTTTGCACCAGGGCCTGCTTTGGTTCGGGCCGGGCATGTTCTTTATCATACTGACATACAGTTAAAATGGAACCTGGCTAATGCAAAAGTGTTTCATTCGAATTCGTCGATAATTCACTTTTTTGTGTTCGTTTGTTTCTTGGATTTCCTATTAATATTTCCTATTTCTTAAAACATCATCCATAATTCGAATTTCGTTTGGTTAATTCGAAGTAAAAACTAAAAATTGTACTTTTTCTTGAATTCTTTTCAATAATTAAACACGTCCGAACCTTGCGTCCACCATGAATGTTTTACTTTAAGTAGCAATATATTCAAGCAAAAAAGCAATACAAAATTTCTCATTTTTTTTTACAAAGCTTTGAACACGTTAGATAAGAATAGTGCTGTTTAATTCGCATGTTTACTGTTAGACTATTGTATTTGAAGTGCTGTATACTGTTTACTTATTACTGACTTATTATTAAATTCTTTAAAATGATTATCATTATCACTTTATCCATCATAATTACTTATTGTTTATTTATTTACCAGGTATCACTTATTAAAACTATTAAATAGGGATAATAATTCGGGTTGTTGTTGTTGTTTTAATTTAAAAAATGTTCCATCTTACCTTTCTCGTTACTAGACCCAGTTTTTCTTAATTCGAATTTTTGGATAAATCGAATTTATTGTGTTCCCCTCAGTTTCAAATTACTCAAATTCCACTGTATTAAAAAAAAAAACTCCGGCCACAATTGAAGCTACACTTAGTAACATTTTTTAAAAAACGTAGAGAAATCAAATTGATAAGCAACTTTGTGAAATGATGCAACAAAAGTTAAATTGATTTTTAAAAACAATCTTTTTACTTCGCTCATTGAAACTGTTTGTAAATGTGTGTGTGCACCACATCGGCATTCTGAATTATTTCAAATCAAGTCGGATTTTTATACCACGGTAAATTTTAGAATTTTTGAAATGATATCGCAATCCCCTTCCATAATATTACCTATTTACACGGCCAATTGAAATATAACTATGAAAAATTTGCGTCGTGTAGCTGCAAAAGTGGTCATCTCCAAATAAGAAGTGTTTTGAGAAAAGTGGATTTTCTGTCACATCTAGTCAAAATGAAATTTTAAAAAATAAACTGTATGGCATTCAAAGTGTTTAGACAATGTGTTCTAGTTTGCAATTAATGATGTTGAGATATTAAAGAGGGTCAAACGGACTCGTAATCTTTGAAAAAACGCATTTTTGAAAAGTGGAGATGGCCACTTTTGCAGCTACACGACACATTTGTAGAATTTTCTTCGGCATTCTTTATCATTTTCAATGCAATTTGTTAAAACCGTTAGAAACTTTTGAACAGAACAAATCGCTTCCTTTCGACAACCTAGTTCTAAGTAAACAAATGCATTTTATTCTCTTTGCTGATACAACATCCTAAAATGTAAAAAGTTGTTTGTACAACAGCGTTGCGACCTCCTGGCCTTTTTATTACTTTATCAATAGAAGATTGCTGAACCAACAATCGCTATTTCAATTAGAATATCCTTTTAAATGTGAATGGAACCCTTTTTCCGTTTCGTTCTCGATAGAAATCATTTAAATCTAATGCAGAGAATAAATGACATTTTTGTAGCATGAGAAATAATGGACATTGTTACTCGTATTCGAACGTCCACTTTCCACGTTTCAAAGCAATTTATATCTTACTATTATATAGACTTGTCAGAAAGATTTCAATGCTTTGCTTTCGTATTTACAAAAAAAAAATCCTATAGAAAATAGCGAAACAATACAAAGACATGTCACTGTTTTTATTTTCTTTCTCATTTCATACGAAGTAATACAAATAACAACTTGCCATCCTGCGCCCTTGTGGCAAAATGTGCGTCCTGCGAGATAATGAAATCCCTGCTGAGGTGAAATAAGGCAATTCCGTATGAAATTATCCTACTGAACACGAATTTCATCATAAAAAATCTTCATTGCCTCTTGTTGCAGAAATACAGAAGAGAAACGTTATAATTTTTAAAAAATTTACTAATATAATAGTTATAATGATATTTTAATACAAAAAAGAAGAAAATACAGAAGAAACAGAAAAAGTAAACAATAGAGATAACAATACACCTTTTGCGCGCCAACGCAGCAGCATCTAGTAATTGCATCAACAATATTGTCCATAATTAACTAACGAATTACTATAGAATCAAACAATAAAAATCATGCTTTAATAAAAATTAAAACACATTAAAAGAAAATCATTAGAATAGAAGAAATGGAATAGAACTCGAATGGCGAACGTTTTCAAAGGCCACTCACCATCGTTGTTCTGATTTGGATAAATTTTCTGTCAAGGGAATGACTACATAGTCAAAAATTATTCCCTCTGTGGCCTGAATTTATCCGATAACTGAAATAAAGGAAAGAACCTTTTTAAAAAAAGGAAAACTTAATAAAGTTTTCTATAACAAATCCAATAGACAGAATACATAAGTAAACAACGTTCCATTTCTTCCATTCTAATGATTTTCTTTTACGTGTTTTAATTTTTATTAAAGCATTATTTTTGTTGTTTGATTCTATAGTAATTCGTTAGTTAATTATGGACAATATTGTTGATGCAATTACTAGATGCTGCTGCGTTGGCGCGCAAAAGGTGTATTGTTATCGCTATTGTTTACTTTTTCTGTTTCTTCTGTATTTTCTTCTATTTTTGTATTAAAATATCATTATAACTATTATATTAGTAATTTTTTAAAAATTATAACGTTTCTCTTAGGTGTATTGTTATCGCTATTGTTTACTTCTTCTGTATTTTCTTCTTTTTTTGTATTAAAATATCTGTCTTTTGTATTTTATTGGAAGTTGCAGCATTTTTGCGCCATTCTGTCTACTACAAAGTTTAATTTTTTAACTTTTAATATATTTTGTTAAATTATTTCACTTGTACTTCTAGTTATAATGAGTAATTTTTTATGCAACCTTTTCATAAAACTGCGATAAATATAACAAATGTTAATAAAGTTGTACAAAATGGTACTGAAATAGAAAATATAGCAAGCACTTATGTATATAGTATGTATGGTGCTCTTCAGTGTGGAGTAGCTGAAAGGCGGCGATCCGCCCCGGGCGGCAAAATCAGACATACGGTTAAAATAACCACGAAGAGCAGTGCAGTAGCTCAGTAAATGTGTTTTGTAGGTAAAGCGCCGATATGTGAAAGAGACTGTTGGTGGACTGCGATTTCGCATCCCATCTTGCAGAGATCGAGGGCATCAAACGACGAATTACGTTATTAATAAAGTGTATTTTTGCTGGAAATTATTACTTTTATTTTGAGGTTTATGCATCCTATATAACTTGTAAAGGGAGGGCGGCATGCTACAAGTTCGCCCAGGGGGCAAAAGTTTAGCTGCGCCACTGGTGCTCTTACGTTATTTCAGACAGGAAAGTATTGCATCATTGTATGAAAAGTCTGAATTCTCTGCGACACCCAGTGTATTATGAAATTCTTACAAGAAGTCTTAAAAATTATTTTTTGAATAAGTTACCGTCCATTCCAATATTATACATGAAGTGCACGACAGACATACAACAATCCAGAACAGCTGTTGGACACGATTCATTACAAGAAGTATTGTTGGCACATCTGTGCAGTGTCGGTTTTTTGAACAGGTGCTAGAGGTGTTCACCCCATGCCACAAGACTCTCAGGAGGGGGGAGGGGGCTTTAAAATCTCTTCGACGTAACATCGCACTGTTAAGTTGATGGCGAATTTACGTCATTGGGTGAGGGAGGGGGACTTAAAACATTTCCAGGTCTACCTGTCGCCTCATATTATCAAAATCCGCCAGTGCATCTGTGCTAACCTGAAAGTAGTTATATTAATGGACCTTCAGCAGGAATATGCCCAACTCTGCTGTTTTCTTAGTAATTGGGACAATTCGGCTACATATTTGCACTATATGGATAGAACCTGGCATCCTAGGACGACTTTGACACCTGCACCAATGAACATTGAAAACACAACTCTGACAGAATAGTATAGAACCAAACTGTACCAACTACACATTAAACACGGTCTTGTTAAACAATTAGTTAAAACCACAGACAAAACAAATATAGCATTCAAGTTCTGAAAAATTTCCTTGGTTGAGCGAAATAAAAATAATAAAGGGGTGGGGGCCTTAGATCGGGCAGCTCATCTAGGATTCGAAATTTCAGGATTTGCTTGTGTTGAATGTGTGAAAAGGGGTATGGGATGCCCTTAGTCAAATATCAGTAAATTTCCTAGAGAATTCCAGTTCTCGTTAATAACATACTGGCTCTGTGTCAGAAATCTGGATGTAATACGTCGTCAAGGGTACACATACTGAATTCTCACTTAGATTTCTTCCCCAAAACTGCTGTGAATTCATTAAAAGTTTTTTAAAATCATTTTTCATAAATTTCGATATAAATAGAGATCAAAATAATGCATGTTTATTAAAAAAATTATTCAATGAGTGGCACTTGTATTCCCTTAACATTCTTACTTTTATTTTATACGGGGAGGGGTGATTATTATTAGCCAATGCGAAAGACGGGGGGGGGGGATGGCGTAGCTAGGGTAAGTGGCGCCCGGGAAATAATGTGATTTTTTTTTTTACAACAGTGGTCTTCAGTGGCTTAGCAAGAATAAATGCATTTTTATGCTCCCTCGTCATATTTTACTTTGAAAAGTGGCATAAACGTTTTGACTTCATGGCACCGGAGGCATCTATACAATTAGAAATAATTTATCATAAATTGGTAATTTACAAACCATTTTTTTGCTTGAAATAATTTGTGTGGTTCTGTTTTATTTTTTTTAAAATGTACTGTTAAGTTTGGGCTGAATAATTTTCTTTGCATGTAATCTATTTCTAGACATGTAAATATCTCAAATCTAAATATAATAAAAAAAGTATATAAAAAATAATCACAATATTTAATTTTAATTGTATATCATGATTGCAGTTTTTTAATAATTCATTTATATTTATTGTTTCTGTTTACAAAGAAGTATAGACGAATAATGCGTGCATGTAGCCTACACATCACAAAAAATTCATAGCCAATTCAACTTTTTTATGGTTATACTGATGTTCAGCACATTGAATTCATTAAGTATTCTAGCACGCAGCGGTAGCATCAACTTCATCGATTTTTGTTACACAGTGCAATTAGATGCGCATCGGATTTCATCTGCACATATTTTAAACAATGTTTCGCAAACAATAATCACATTTTCCCCCATCTATATATTTAAAATAATTTGGTAAAAAATTCTTCACCGAATCCGCCAGCCTCAACCACCCGACCGATTTCGATATATATATATTTTTTTTTTAATTGAAAGGTCTAGATATGTCATCATGGGTCGCCCGCCCCATTTTTGAACGAAATAGAAAAAACACCTCCACTATACATTCTCTATATGCTTTTTCGATTTCGTTTGAAAATGGAGTTTAGTGGGGGGAGGGGGGGGCAGACGACCTTCGATGACATATCTAGACGTCATAAGCTATCATGTGAAATAAAAATTGTCGAAATCCGTCGGGTGGTTGTTGCTGGCGGACTGTCCAACGGTTTTTCCCCATAGAGAATGTACAGTATGAACCCAGGAGCAGAATTATATCCAGTGTTCTGCAACATGACTTCACCAAATTTGGCGGACCATAGTAAAATGTAAAATAGATATAAAAAATACTAATTAACCAGTAGAATCTTTATTACTCACTAATGACAAAACATTAGATTAAAATTATTAAAACCAAGGCATACATTCAGAATTTGCAATTCTGTCAATGACCTTTAGTCAGCTTTCAACGTGCCTGTTTCGGATCTTCATCTCCAGTGACGTCAGCCCCGATGAATGCGTGACTTTCTCTTAAGCCACGCGATGAAGGAGTTATTTTTGCCATTGCTCCAATCTCTGGAGGCTGCGTTGCGCGAAACGTGAAGAGAGATGGCATGGCATAAAGAGCGCCTCACTTTGATTGTTCTGAAGAACATAGTTTTTTGGTGTGTGCGCGTTTGTTTTCTGTTTTGAATGATGAAATGTTCTGCAAAGACCGCGTTTGTTCTCCGACGTACGTCGCACTTTCTGCTTCCGGGAGTAGAAAAGAGTTTTTTTCCATTTTCCGTTCGAAAATGGGAGATGGTTGGGGGCAGCCGACCCTTGATGACATATCTAGACGTCATAAGCTTTCATATAAAATAAAAATTGTCGAAATCGGTTAGGTGGTTGGGGAATTTCTACAAGATTTACCCATAGACAATGAACAGAGAAGCATTTTTTGATTTCGTTCGAGGGGGAGAAACAGATGACCATCCATGACATATCTAGACGTCATAACCTTTCAAATGAAAAGAAAAATGTCGAAATCGGTCTGGTGATTAGGTTGGCGAATCTCGAAGGGTTTTACCATAATATTTTAAATATATAGATCCCAACAGTTCCATCACAATGGCGTGTTTTATTGTGAAATACCTATTATAGGTGATGGAAACTGTTTAGTTAGGGCGATTTCATTCTGTATTTATGGGTCTGAAGACTTTCATACCGAAATTCGTCAACAATTTATATAAAACATTACAACTAGATGAGGTTCATTGAAAGATTTTACAATTTTAAAGGAATCTGTTATCTATAAAGAATATTAAATCTACTATGGTTTTCTGGTCTGTTCCACTTATCTTGATGCAGTCTTTAAAACTGAAAAAAGTAGTAGCTGAGAGTTTCGAAGCAGAGAGGTGGCAGGGGTACTGCTGAGCAAAGTGGGTGCGAGCGGCTAGTTCCAGTGGCGAATCCAGGGGGGCTATCGGGCTACAGCCCCCCCCCCCAAGCCAGAATTCTTGATTTTATTTAAAATCATTACAATTGTTTTTTCTTTATTTCCCTCTTTAAAAAAATAATTAAAACATTGCTTTCTGGCTATACAGGCTCGGAAAATTTTCCTACTTTTGTAGTCATTCCACTTGTATTTGTAGTTTTGACGCGGTCGAAGACATTTTTTGGCTAGTTATTTCATTGTAATTTTTATTAAATTATCGAAAGTATTGTATTGTTCTTTATTATTCTAATTGTCAGGTGAGTAAAGACTGTTAAGTTAAAGAGTTTTGGTTTACTTTAGCCTTGAGGTTTGAGATTCGTCACGACGATACAGAATTTTTATGCCTTCAGCCCCCCCGCCCCGAATCCTAGATTCGCCACTGGCTAGTTCTAATGTAATTTGCGTGGATCTCATTACGTTTTGAATGCTTTTGTAATTGCCTATAAATTAACAGATAACTTATTTAAATTCTTGCTTTTATTTTAATGAAACCACAGCATTTTCCGATAAAACAAATAACTGAATTTGCTCGACCTATTTATCTTTTAGCAGACTATAAATAGCTTCTTAATCAGTTCATATTTTTCTAAGAAATATACAAGCACCTAAATTATCCCTCATTCAGTGACGTAGCGAGGGGCAAGGGGATATAAGCCCCTGCGCGATGGAGACAAAACATTAATGCACTTAAATGACTTTTTAAAGCAAAACATCATGAGAAGTCGAAAAAAAAAACATGTCCCGGCATATTTATCCTTGCTGACGCATGGCACTGATGACTGGGGGGGGGGGAGATGTATTTCCCTGGGCGCCACTAACTCTCGTTTCGCCACTGTCCACATCCAACACCTCTTCGCCATATCCCGATTAGGTGTTGTACCATTTCAGCTCATCTTTTTTTAAATTTACATTGACCTAATCTTCACTCATTGATAAAACCTTCACAGAAAATATATTACTTTATAAACATATTCAATGTATTTACGCAAGGTCTTGCATTCACCTCATTTTTTTCAAATATAGTTTAAAGTTTTTTGCTCAGATCAGTATATCTTTTAAAATTATGTGGAAACTGTTCATAATTTTAAAAAGATTTTTCTTAATACTGCTTACGAAAATCCATTGAAGTTTTCCCTTAATATACACATGGTAGTTGCGACGCGAAAATGCGTTTTCATCTGCTTTTAGGTCACAGAAGTTTAAAAAAATGTCTCTTTCACGTTTTTCGGATGGCATTTTTTTGGTAAATTGCATGAAGTAAAAATCGTTAAGTACAGGAACAGCTTTGATATATGGCATCATTGGCGATAATCTTGTATTGGCTACTTTTTGACGCGTATCGTTAGGTCGCCAAAATAAAATATCGCCAATGGGGTCCTATATTGAAGCTGTTGAAAAAAGTCGCCAAAAAAAATTTATCGCCTGTATGTCAAAGCTGTACCAAGTGCAGAATGTAACGATTGATGCCATCAAGCCTCAAAAATTATTATGCTCTGATGTTCCGAACTAGAGATTTGGATTTCCTATAAATTTGTCACACAGTTATAGGAATTTTTTGTTATTATGTTATTTTTAAGTTATTATTAAGAAATGCCCTTTTTTAGATTCTTCCGAAAAAAGTTTTTAAAAAATCAAAAATGACTTCAAAGATTTCATTAAAATTGGATAAATAATTATTGTTCAGTTTCCTTTCGGGCCATGGTGGAGTTGGTAATTTTGTTCATAAATTTTGAAGAATTTCAAAGAAAGACTCAGCTTAGGGAACCCAGTAATAATGTGGAAAAATTACTTCAGAATAAGGCAAGTCCAGATATCATTGGAAAGACTGCAGTAACACATCCTATTGCAGAACTATTTTTAAACTAGACTTTTTAAGACTGTTTGGCTTATGATATAGCACTGATGCTTCACTGGCTGATATACTTAAGCCTGCATTTAAGATACTGTGATAAAAAACAGGAAAAATATGCACTATCATTTGAATTTAAAAGTACATTTGATGTCCTCAAAAATTATCATTTGACTTCAAAATCTATTAGAGAATAGCACTGTAATTAAATCAATGATATGAATCAGTAAAACTAGGTCAGATGAAACTCGATATGAATTTACAGTCAATGAACTTTCTTTACTGTTCCTCCCATTGAAATAAAATAATGTGATAACTGTCCATTACTCAACTAGTTTTCTTCAAGAAAAAATGCAACACAACAGGTTTTTCTTTCTGCTGTTATTCCACATGTCTATAAATGGATGCAACTAAAAGCACAAATAAAAATAGAATTAAATCGTTAATATTTAAAAATAAAAGAACAAATGAATGTTGCATATAGGAAATAAATCTCAGAAAATTAGTCATAATGCTTCCTTTGAAGCAAAAATAAATGTTCCGTCATATTTTGGAGAAAATAAGGAAAACTAAAATATTCTTCTATTTTAAAAAAATCATCTCATGTCTGAAATTCAAAGCATCTATCTAAGGAGTCATTTGATTAGGTGGTAGGTATGAATCGTATTTGATTGCAGTGTGAATCATATTTAATTTTATATTATAAATATTTCATATTTAATTGATTCACATGATGGTTAGTCTGTTAAACTACTGAAATTAGCAAAAACTATTTTAGACTTAAAATGTAATACTTCTGTACCCAACTTAAAAATATAATACTTTTTAAAACCTTTTTTTTTTTTATTACACTTGCCATAAATTTTATAATTATTAAAAACCAAACTTATACCACACCATCACATATGGATTCCAGCAACTACTACAGTGCTATTTAAAATGCTATATACTCAAACAGTTAGCCAGTAGTTTCAATTTATTTTGAATAGTCTAAAATAGTCACTCCATTTCTCATTTTTTGATGCATTAAAATATATTGATGTAATTGTACAAATATGAATTTATTGTATGTTTAAAGATTTATACTTTTGATTCATCAAGCACAAAGCTTTAAAGCTTATCATATAAAACATGCATTTTACAGCGAAAAAGTTAACATTTTTGTAAACTAAGGACTATAAGTGTTGTTATTTTTAAGTGTTTAGTTTGGAAATGAAGCCAGCTGTAAAACATTTCTTTCCCCTCCTTTCTTTTTTTTAAGTGTTAAAATGATGTAGGTTAAATGTTCAAGAATTACACAATTTCAAGTTGATTACCCCCCTTTACCATATTACATATATACTTTCTCAATAATTACCATCAAGGATGCATTCTTGGATTTGAATGAAATCAATCAAAAATAAACACACTAGTAAAGTAATAAAACATTCATTTTATTAAATAAAAGACTCGTTGTGTCACTGGTCATCATCCACATCTCAAGTTACTAAAAAGTATGCATACATTTTATAATTAGCAAAGGAAACTAAGCTCTCCTGAAAGAAAAATGGTCAATCAATTGCAAGACAGTGAATTTCTCTTCTGAAAATCTGCTTCTGTGCTAAAACGATCTCTTTCGGGCACTATTTTCTGATCTGTAATTTTGTAGATATGATTTCATATTCATAATGTTAGTCAAAAATGGCTTTTCAGCAAATAACTTTTCCAGCTGGAAGGAATTACTTTCTGTCAAATTGCCTCTCTTAATGCAACACAGAGATAAAGCTCGAATTTTGTTAAATGCTCGTTTTCTGAAACAAGGCGATAGAGAGAGAATAAAAATTCTCGCTTTTGTTTTAACATTGTATAATAAACTGATTTTAAAAAGACTTTCAAATCAAAACAAATACCTATTATTTAGCTTTTTAAAATTCTTAAGAATAAAACAATGCAGTTCTCAAAAAAGCCAACTTTCCGCAGAATTAGAGAATAATGGATATTCTTAGACAGGTTTCATTGCTTTCTAAAATCCATAATATATTAGAAAATGAATACAATAACAGCTTTATATATAAACCTATAATACCTCTTTTAATCTCTATAACAAAATTCTTTTTTAAAAATTACTTATTAAGGACTGGTAAAAAATACTCAGTGTTTAGAATTATTGATATTCAGAAAGTAGAGAAAAAAAATTAATGATCATAAGAACGGCAACTCTCAGTGGTATGTATCACACAGTATAGAGAAAAAATGAACAACTGAAAATTTCTAACATAACAATAATTCTATGCCATCATATAATAACCATATTCATGATGCATAGCAATTACTAATTGTAAATTTTACAGATAAGAATTAATACAATTAATTGTCATAAACATCCGTATGTCAATTTACCATTTTCTCTTTTTGTGGGGATGCTTGTTTTTTCATTTATTTCTACCTAAGCAGTGGAACTTTTGGCTCTCATTGTAGAACCTAAATTCTAAAATTGACTGCTAAATAAAAGATACAAACTCAAAAATAATTATTCTAATCAAAGATCAATTTTATTTTAATTAAAGCATTTCAAAACAATGTAATCTTTCATACTTCATTCATGCTATTATATTAAGGTTTTCTTTTCTTTTTTGGAAAATGACAAAAATTTTGAAGTATAACAAGTTAATGGATATAAGGTAAAGATGATGAAATAAAAAAGTTCATTTTAACATGATGTCCACATTCTTCTTTTTTGACCCTTCCCTATATATAGTGACCTGAACAGCAATACTTCAATTTTCATGGATCTGTATAATTGCTGTCTATCTGTGCTCCTCCCACCTAAAACCTTCAACTACTCGCATTAACTTTTCATCACCCCATCCATTCTGAATTAAATGTTTTTATTCCCTTTTACAGTTCTTTCCTTTATATAGAATTATTGAGTTTTCATATTGCATATTATTTCCAAATAAATTTTGTAATCATTTTAAAAGTTACTGGTCTATAAACCAGTAGGAGAATGATTAATAATAAAATTAATACAAAATTACAACTTTCAACATTTAAACTGATGCAATGTTCTCTTTTCTTGGTAATAAATCTATTCTGTTTTAATATGTCCTGGTTCAGAATCCCTCCCCCCAATGTCCTTGAATATTAACACAATTACCATATAATCTACCTGCATACAAAATAATCAATGATAGTATTGATTAGTTTTCAATTAAAAATTACTTTATACCTCTTTAACAATTTTATTTTCATGGTCACATAAAGAGATGAAAGTTAATTAGAATTATCAAGAACTATATTAATCAATTGTACATCTCAAGAAATCCATACATGATAACTGTAATATACAGGGTATCATCCACACTTATGGTGGCCCAATAGCTAATTTCTAAACTGTTAAGAGATAGACATATAGTTCCAATTGGAAAAATGCTTTAAATGAAGGGAAGAATTACATTTTATGCTTTTTCGGTCAATAAATATATTTCTGAAAAAGTTATCAATTCTAATTTTTTTATACAGTCCCCCGGTCCTATCAATCATATTTAGTAAAATATTGTCGCAGAAGAGTGGAACTTTTTTGTTTAAAGTGTTAATGTCTGGGACTGTATAAAAAAATTAGAATTCACAATTTTTTCGGAAATATATTTATTGACTCAAAAAGCAGAAAATATAATTCTTCCTTTCAATTTAAGGCATTTTTTTCCAATTGGAACTATATGTCTATTTCTAACGGTTTAGAAATTAGCTATTGGACCATGATAAGTGTGGACACCCTGTATATATAACAGTTATTAATGACTCATTCTCTATTATTATTATTTATTTTATGTGATAATTATAATTAGGTGAAAGCGTATTTGGTTTTTAATTTTGACTATAGATAAGGTAGCTTTATCTCAGGAAGGATATTAGGAATTTATTATTATTAGGAATAATAAATTATTATTTAGGAATATTGCAATTTGTGTTTGAATTTTGTATATACTATATTTGATATCATTACCTAATATATATATGCATATATATAAAACCTCTCTAAATAGAAATGAAAGAAATACTTTATACCAGCTCATCAATGAAACATGCCATTCCCACTGCAACCTCATGGATGGCCAGGTGGCATAAATCCAGTTCCATGTAGGAGAATAGAAAGATGCAAGATTTTTTTATTAATAATATTATTATACATTATCTGTTATATATGTGGCTCAGGAGAACATCAAAAATGTAATTATAATAATTAAATGTTATATACACTTTATATGTCCTTATGTTAAAGAGGGCCTGCTAAAGTGATGTTTTCATCATCTATCCATGGATTCAATATTATGAAGTCTTAACCCCCCTCCCTTGCCCTACAATTTTATTCAACCTCCTAATTAGGTGACATCACCCATTTGGGATATTTTTTTATTATTTCAATCTATTTAAGATGGTAAAGGATACTTGAGACATTTAAGTGTGTCCAAGTGATTTTTGTATTTTAAATTGTTACATTGACTTAATTAGATTTAAATAGCAAAAATTCTGTAATTCGATGCACTTTTCAGACAAGGTTTTGTAGGTTAAGGGGTTAATAGATGTTATGTACCTTTGAAATGAATCTTAATCTAACATCCGATCAATCAATCAACCAGTTGTGAAATCACAATAGTTGTAAGAGATGAGTACAGGTTTATTAAAATTCAAATGTACAGCATGTCGCATAAATGTGATCAGTGATCAATACTGCGTGTGAACAAAAAATTCATGTCTTTATTGTAATCACTATGGGCTGAAACTATAGAATCACCTGGTACTGAAAACTCATTTGATTCCTAATCAAAGTACAGAGATTTACTGAAAAGGCATGTTAAAAAAAACTTAACATAATCACTCAGCCTAATTATTTATAATAAAGTAATTATGAACTTTATATTGTTTCCTGCAATCATCAAAATTGCTTTAATCATAAAAAAAAAAAAATCCTCATTGTCAAGCCAGATGGCAAAGGTAGATAGATTCCTTTAGTCCAGATAAGGAAAAGAAAATTCTGCCCTCTATTTTCATAAGAATTAGATCTGCGTGAATGAGAGAGGGTGGAAGAAACTGCAAATGGCGAGAGCTTTTTAACAAGGGGTAACATGCATAGGTTGAAAGGAGAGATAAGGGAAATCACCTTTAAGCTTGTAACTCCTAAGCAATTGCAGTTATCAAAAAAGTTTAAATACAAAAATCGTTCATTATGATAAGATGATGATTCGCCTAATTTGAATTTTCTTTCTATTTTCAATTGTAAAGGAATTATGAGAAAATTAAAATTTCTACTCCCTTTGAGCTGGATAGCCCATCTACAAACTTGGCCGAGATTTTCACTATACTTACAACATATCCTACACCGGTTAAAATCAAATCAAAATTATTCCAGCTACCGTATTCACAAGATAACATGGGCAAAAGCTTTATACATATATGTATATAAACTTTTGAACAAAGGGCGGTTTTGGGTTCTAGGGGACGTGATCGGTAAAAATCTGCAGGAATTTTCCAGAAGTCATGTCATGAGAACCATTGCAATATGTAACTTTTTTTCCTGTGCAATCAAGACATGAATTGTTGCTTAAAAAAAAAAGCAGTTATCACCATCAGTGTTTCTTTTCTCATTATCTTGTTATTGAATCCTAACATGATTCAAAGTATGTTATTTACTTACTGATATGATCATACTACCCATTTTCACCCTTCCTTTGTGATCTTTTATCACACTTCCAGCAAGTCCAATTATTTAAGAAAAAAAAAACACTGCAAAGAGTTAATCCTTTTCCTTAATAACAACCAGTAAAATATATTCACATTACAATTAAAAATATATATATGTATGTGATACTTCTTCAGGCTACTTATTTTGGAAGTTGATTAACCTTTTTAGCGGTGGAACGGATTTTTAACTTTTTTTCATGTTTAACTCCAAAGCAGACAATCCATATTTATACATATATTTTCTTAAACATCCAAGTGTAAAGTATTCTTAACTTTTCAGAAATATAATTTAATACAAAAAAAGTTCAGTTCATTCACTTTAAAAGCCAATTTTTCTAACCTTGAAGTTACAAGGTCAAAATAATTGGTCACTCAGAGGGTTAAACTACTTCTACTTTAACTTATGAGTCACAAGAATTTTCAGTTTTCCAAAGCCTCATTAAAACTGTTGAACTAGCAATCTTTTTAGTTTAACTTCTCAAATAACGGTTCCCCTCATCTGAATTGCATAAAAGCAGAGCCGACATTTCTCACTCTCTCTTTCGTCTATGGAGTTGTTAGAAAGGATTCCATCTGAATTCTGGTCACGGATAAACAATCTAGCTTTAAAACTGTCTCCAAGTTGAAACTTCAGTCAAATTGATAAACATGAACAAATAAAGCACTTGTCTTTAAACTGAAAATTCTCCTTCATGTTTCTCAGAGCTTTACATATAGAGATCCACTCATTTTGCAGAAATATTTGTCAAAATATTTCGATTTTTTTCCCATCGATTTTCAGAAATTATAATAATTTTTCAAATCTACATTTTATTACTTCATCCAAAAATAATTAAATGATGTGGAAAATGGCTTTTCATTCACTATACCAATCTAATTTTTGATAGACTGCATTATCTTTTATAGAGACATCAATTACAGAATTCTAATTTTTTTCTTCATACCTCATAATTACAAACCTTTTTCAGTTCTTGCCCGCCCCCGGGACAGATTCATTCTGTTAACTCAAAGTTCTGGTTTCACAGCAAATGAAATCTAGAATTTCAGATAAGCAAGCAACTATCCTCACATTATTTATGAATGAATAAAGAAAAAATGAATTGCTATAAAATTTGAAACAGTGTAAGTAATAAAAAAAATTAATGTCTGTCTATAAGTTATTGGAGAATAAACTTTGCAAGCAGGTCTTGCATTTTTATAAAATCACGCTTGAACTGCATTATGAAATGTCAATTTAACAGGCTGAGATTACTATTTCATTTTTTTGCTCAATTTTTATAAAATTTTCACTTCTGATGACCTTTTAAATTCTCTAGAAATAAATTAATAAAAGTTTAGGTTACTTATGAATTTATTTATAATAACTTCAGACTAGACGATGGAAACTAATTTAACTGTCTAAAGTAAGATATGCAGCTAATGGGCTGAAAGAATAAAAATATACAATTGCTAAATCCAGCAAAGGGAAAAACACCAGGCAGACTAAATCTCACACATATAAAGATATCAACAAGTTGGCAAGATTTTAATGAGCAATATTAAACACATGCATTCTTGAAACACATTAAATTGCTGAATTAAAATATAGTTTGAAAGAAAACTAGCAAGAAAAATTTAACAATAAAAAGGAAAGATCTTACCTCAATTATTGGTCAGATTCCTCGTAAATCTTAGGCATACTAAGAATCATATCAATCAAAATAATAACTCGGCATATTTCTTTTCTCACATTTAAAATAAAATCTTTTTTTTTTTTAATCTCCCATAGGTTTAAGAAAATCATTCTTTTCTTTTCCCCAAACTCAAAATGCATCTGTTACGATATTCATGAAATGCAATCAATACTACGAAAGTGTACATTTTGATAAGTTTTTACGATTCGAATATGTAATCATATGCTTTGTACATCATACAATTAAGAATCAAATTTATTCTCTTATATACATATGTATAATTTTGTTTAAAGCATGGCAAAAGCTTTTTCATTTTGATGGCAACTGCATACAATTTTATATTGCATTCTACTGAAAAATTTCAACATGCATGATCCAATATTAATATTTTGACCCTTGCTAGTAATATTTCTCAATTAAATATGTTTTTTGCCAATTTTTGCTTAAATATATTTTTAGTTTCCTTCTTTTTCCTATAACAAACTGTTTTAAGATGGCGTGTTTAGCAACATTCATCTGTATATTTGCAAAATAATGCAGGCTATTGTTTAAGCTTCGTACGACGCACGAACATCTGACCGAAGAATTAAGGATATTTAAATGCAAATCTCCAAGGTTCAATGTTATTCAGAATGGAAACTCAATTCATTCATGAAAATTTTATTTCTTTCATATTAGCTCTTCCATTTTATTTGAAATAACAGCTATGCATTCAAATTTTGAAATTCAACACATCAGGGTTGTTAGATTTGTTTGTAAGGTTGGTTTTACAATACAAGAGCCAGTATTATCTGTACTGCAACTTTGGGCAAGGTAGGTAAATGGCAAATTCATTGGAATTAAAACAGAACTTGCCAAATTATAGCACAAAAATTCAGAATGATCTGAAGAAAGAACATCAAAACTAGTTCCACATACATCATCTTTAGTATTAACCTACAAAGTAACTGACGTTTTTTCAAAGTGTACAATTGTAAAATACTTCAGGAGGCTCATAAAAAGATAAGATTACTGCCTGCTGCAATATGCTCGGAAATTATGTTTTAAAAACCTAATTATTTCAAGGAACTATTTGTTTGCATATACAAATACCAAGCACTTAAAGCAGCATCATTCTTACTTGCTTCACTCACTGATTTCATTTCTTTTGAAGCAGAAATTCATGTGCTGCTAATACTAAACGTTTTTATTCAACTGCTTAGATATTACTTCAACAGCCATAAAAATTCAAAATTCGATTTTTAACTTTTTCATACAAACCTGGTAGTTTCTTTTTTTGCAAAAATGATGTTTGTTGCTTCAATAGAGAAATAAATTTGCAGAATTCTTAAATCAATGACCAGTAGTTGGAATATTTCACTTTTAATGTTTTCATAAAGCACAAATCGATTACAATACATAATGGAGATATATATCATTCAATTTCAACTTGCGCTACAAACTTTAGACAATATCAATGAGTATATATCATTCATTTTGATAAAAAAGAAAACATCGTATCATTATCTTCAGAATCTCTACTAATAAACATCAGTTCTTAGTTCATCAAAGTTCTTTTCTGAAATATAAATCTTCAGTGTATTGTGTTTACAAAGTCATTTTATAGTAAGGAAATCAATGCTATTTGCAAGTAAATATTACATTCACATGGAAAAATTTCATGCATATTGTGGGTAATGATAACTTTTACATATGAATTTTTGATCACAATGAAAATATTCCACATAAACTAACAAACCATTCTAAAAACATCAAACATTGAAACACAAGGTATTTTTTTTCCATCTATTGACTTTTGAAAAAAATTATTCTTAAGACACACTAATGCATACTAAATTCTTAGATGAACTAGTCTCTGGATGAATAAAAATTAATATAGAATTTTCAGTTTGAACTGAAAGTGAAAGCCATCTTCCAAATATAAATGAATTATGGAATATTAAGTGCAAGGAAGAGTCGCATACTTTTTTAATAATATCCCATTTTACGGCCTCGTGGTGGATAACTTGGTTTTTCACCACTCCTACGTTCGTGAAATTTCCATTCTTCCCGAGGAGGTTTGTTCCTTGGAACAAAATGTGAACTCTCGCGTGGAGAACTAGTTTCTGGATGAGGTCCTCTAAACTCACTTCGAGAGTAAACATGTCTCTCAGGGCCACTGCGGTATGTGACTTCCCGTCTTTCTTCTCGTTCTGCAAACTTTGGATGGGGCGGCGGTACGTCCATTTTTTCCCTTCTAAAGTCTTCATGAGGAAAATCTGGTTTTCTATAACTTTGATGTTCTCGATTATATGCAAATTTCCCTTCACTGCTAAATTTTTCTCGATGGAAAGGAGAAGGTCCCTCATAAGGTGAAGTCGATTCCCGACGTTTTTCTGCCCACGCATGAGGTGGGCCACCACCTCTCCGATTAAAAGGCCTTTTAGCTGGATGGCTCATCTGAGATTGTCGACGCAATTTTTCTCGCTCCATTTCCAGTTGTTCCCTCTCCATTCTCTGCTTTGCTCGTTCAAGCTTAAGCATTTCTGCCTTCTCTCTTTCTAGCATTTCTCTTTCCATTCTGAGCTGATGTTTTTCCCTTTCCAGCCTGTAAGCCTCCTCTTTCTGCTTGCGCACAATGATTTTATGCCGGAACATTTCCTCATCACGATCATGCATTCTTTCTTCCCTTTCTCTAATATAATCTCTGGGAGGCATGCGCTCACCTCTGTGAGGATAATCGTGTCGGAAGCCACCTCTCGAAAATGGACGAAAACTGGAACGCTCAAATGGTGGAGGTCTTCCAAACGGACGTCTAAAACCAGCAAAGCGACCACGCCCTCTAAAAGAAGATCCTCTGCCTCTAAAACCTCCAAAAGGTCGTCTGAACGAGCCTCTACTAAATCTTCCCCTAAAATATGGCTTGCCTTCATAGCCACGATAACCTCTCTCTTTGCTTCCTCTATCATCATCACTTTTTTCCTTATCATCTTCTTCATCTGACTGCTTGTCATTGTCGACAGACAAAGCTTTTTTAGCATCATCAGATTTTGTGGAAGCCGAATCTTTCACCTCACCTTTTGCAGCTGGTTTTTTAACAGAGGACGCATCCGACTTTTTGACAATTGGAGCTGTCTGCCTTCTTTCAACGGATATCACATGACCACCAAATTCTGTTCGATGAAGCTTTTGAATGCATTTAGAAGCATCTTTACTAGTGGCCATTGTCAGCAAGCCATACCACTTGCGCTGAGTACCTTTTGTACTCCTAACTATCTTAGCAGAAGTAACTTTTCCATGCTTACTAAAAAGATTTTTTAAATCAGAAACTTTGGATGTACTAGCCAAACCAGTAACCCAAAGAGTTCTAGCAGTCAAAGCTACTTGCTGCACTTTATCTTTACCAATAACTTTTAAAACTTTATTCTTACCACTCTTAGCATCTGCAGATTCCGCTCCTTCTGACAAGGAATTAACACCATCATTTATGGAAGCTTCTTTTTTGGATTCATCTTCTTCCGTTGCTTCACTTTTTGAAACTTCATTACCTTGATCCAATTCGTCTATATCGTTTGCTTTCACCTGTGAATCTTGCCGAGACTGTGTCATTTTAAATCGAGCGCTTTCGGTATCTTCTTTATGTTTTCCATAATCGTCCATTTCTTCATCGCTACAAGGAGTATCCTCATCATCACGATCTAAATTCAAAGACTTATCAGAAATATCCTTTCCTTCAGAAGTATCCATTTCTTCATCTTCAGCGTCACTCCTACGTTTCGAATTCTTCACAGTAGCAACATCAGAATTATTTTCGAATTCATGGTCATCGGGATCAATACCTTCGTCTTCAAGAGCATTTCTCAATCTTTCGATCAATACAGATTTCACTCCAGTTTTATCTAAACCTCTTTTCTCCAATTCCGCCTTTAAATCTGCGACCTTTAAATCCGATATTTTTAAATCACCTTTGGAAGCCATTTGTACTCCAATTCAGAAATGTACCTTATGCCGGTAAGAACAACTCACAAATATCCCAGAAAATGGCGTGAAAGCTGATAAACTGACGCCATGAAATCGAGTTGAGAGAATTCGTTCAAAGATAAACAAAAACATGAAACTTCTGTGTCGCCTAACTGGCAAAGTAGTTAATTAAGATCGTTTTCATGTTCGGGTTTACATATTCCAATAAATAAATTCTGTTAAGAGTTAAAATATGAAAATATATTGATTGAATATTAATGAAAAATTTAAACTGAGATAATAGATATTATGAAAATATCAATTATTTTTAGATCAAAATGCCAATAGCTATTTATTTTGGCAACACTTAACATGTAACATGTCGCCGCCATTTGGAATTTTAACACGCTTTGAATTTTATTTATATTGCACTTAAAGAAAGAAGAATTGAAGATTTTGATTAAGGAGTAAGGAAAACTGTTGCTGAAGAATAACAACCATTTCTGTCTGAATAGTGTAATTTTAATTTGTGGAAACGGATAAGGATTTGACGTGAACTTAAAATCGAAAATATGGCTGCCGCCTCAGTCGAAGATTCGGAAACTTCTGTGAGCCTATCTGAAAAAGAAAGTGATGACACGAATAGTCAGGTTAGTGAAAATGAGATTAAAGTTAAACTGTCAGAATTAAAAGTAGCTGACCTAAGAGCGGAGTTGGAGAAACGTGATCTAGATAAAAGTGGTGTTAAGTCGGTTTTGATTGAAAGATTGAAAACAGCCTTATTGGAGGAAGGTAAGGATGTGGATGAATGTACATTTAAAATATCAAATGAAAGTATAAATACAAAAAATTCTCAGAAAAAAGATAAAATACCCGATTCTGAAACTAACGGTGAGATGGAAAATAATAGTGAGGTTGAGGAGCAGAAATCTGAGGAATATAAAGATTCAGATAGTGCTTTAGAAGATAAAGCATCTAATGAAGTCACTCTTCAAATATCTATTGATGAAGAGGAAGCTCAATTAAATGATGATGAGAATCTAGAGCTTAATAAAGGAAGTGATGTTGAACTTGATAAAGTCATTGAAGAACCTATTCAATCAAATCTTGAATTGGCAGAAAAAAAGAATAAATCGCCTAAGCGTGAAGAATTGCAAACCATTGAAACAACTCCTTGTAAGGCTTCTAAGGTTACTTCTGATGAGGTGAAAGAAAAGAAAATCGTCAAAACACCTCAAATGAAAACAGAGGTAACTAGTAGTGTTTCTCCGAAGGTTTTGAAAGTGATTGGAAAAAACGACAAAATTAAAAGTGCCAGTGTGTTAGCCAAGAGTTTGTGGGTTACAGGATTGCCTAATACCTCAAGAGCAGCTGATCTTAAAGCTTTGTTTAGTAAACATGGGAAGGTTTCTTCTGTCAAAATAGTTAAAAGTACGAAGCTAACTCCTGCCAAATGTTATGCATTTGTTACAATGGCAACTAGCAGAGATGCCACTGAAGCAATCCAGAATCTTCATCGAATAGAATTTAATGGTCGTATTATTTCAGTGGAGCGTACTCAAAGTGAACCTAATGCTTTATTAAAAAAGACTGAATCTAAAGTAATATCTCTTGCCACCAAGAAACCAGCAGCCAAAAAAGATGTATCGAAGGTAACTGAAAGTACAAAGCCAGCTTCAGAGTCTAAATCTTCAACTAAGCCTGAAATTAAATCAAATGAATCAAAATCCTCTGTAGAGCCTGTGAAGCCCAAAGAAAGTAAGGTTAAAAGTACAGAAAAGGCAAAATCAAAGGAAAAAGAGCAAAAATCTAAAGATTATAAGGATCGTGATGTTCATCGCCCACCAATCAAAAGATCTCATCCACCTTTGTACAAATCTAGATCTTTCACATTTAATGATAGGCGGCGGTACCCTACCTTTAGACGACCTTTTGTTTCTAGACCATTTCGGGGTCGTTCAGGATTTGGTGCATCTAGTTTTAGGCCTAGGTCTGATGTATCTTTGTATGAAAAGATGAGGGAGGAGAGAATTCGGCGTGAACGTTACCGTGAAAGAGAACGTAGGGAAGCAGATAGGAGACGGGAATATATTGAACGGAAGCAGAGAGAAGAAGCTTATAGACTGGAAAGAGAAAAGGAAAAGTTACGAATTGAAAGGGAAATGCTTGAAAGAGAAAAGGCAGAAATTCTGAAGCTCGAAAGAGAAAAGCAGCGTTTGGAGAGGGAACGATTGGAACGTGAAAGGGAGGAACTGAGGCGGCAAGCTGAACTTAGAAGAGGTGTGAAACGTCCATACAACCGAGTGTCTCGTGAAGTGAATACGTTTTGGGAAGATCGAAAAAAGACTCCACGATATGAAGAGAGGTCCAGTTTTCATGGTGAAAAGCTCAGATTGGAACCATCCAGCAGCTCCAAATATGAATATCTACCAAGAGAAAGGCCAAGTATGAATCGTCACGAATATGACCGTCATTCTGAACGTTTCAGCTCCTCGAAAGCATTGCACACCACTCCAAGATCAGATTTTGGTGACCGTGATTCCAGGCGTGAAGTGACTATCCGAAGCAGAGACGATAATCCAGTTTATGACAGAAATGAATTCAGGGATAGAGACAGCCGACGAAGTTTTCCACCACCAAGGGAAAGACATTCATCAAGACGAGAAAGCTCAAGAGAAGATTGGAAGCATGACCGAAGAGTTCATGAAAGGATAGTTTCTCCCAGTACCAGCAGTGGACAGAGAAGAATGACTTATTATTGAGAAAACTGGACCCACATGATGTATTGATGAGAAAACTGGATGTACATGTATTAGTATGTTGTATATTTCATGTGAATATTAGATGGTTAACATCCCTTTGAAGTACAAGCTTTGTATATCCATAAAAATTCACATGTTCATAATACATTCATTTTTCACCTAACATATTACCAGCATTAGAAGTCATGTAAAAGGTTGTATGAAAATTGAATTATTCTGGAGTCAAGTTTTATATAATAAAGTTATTCTACAAACAATTAAAACTTTGACCATCAAGTTTTTCAAGGTAAGGGAGTTCTTATTCTATGACTTTTAGCATGTGATATTTCTTTTATATGTAGATATATTTAATAGTTTCTTAATATCCAAAAATATGTGCATTTACATGTGTTTTCTGATATTTGGTGATGAATGTCTAGTAATTTGTACTTCATTGCATATTTTTTAATTTAATGGATGTAATTTGCAGTTACAATTTGAGGTTGAAATGAGTGCTTTGTATAAATTTTTATTTTTGTGTTAATGTAATGTAACTATTGTGCTCTGGGTACAGCTTTGATATACTACCACATTGGCGATATTTTGTATTGGCGACTTTTTTGTCGCCTAAGCAAACATAGTATCGTTAAGTCGCCAAAACAAAATATATCACTAATGGGGTTTTATATCAAAGCTGTTCCATGCTCTGTTTTAAGTTTTGGTTTTTTAGAAGGAATGGGGGTATATTTATTGTCTGTTTAAAAGAATATATAGAAAAATAAGTCGGCTTTTAAATAAGTGTATTAAAAAGGTCTCTTTTTGTCCCCCTTATTAAAGATAAATGCCTTGTTAATTTCTTGAGCATATTCTTTTTCAATAATCTGTGTAGAAAAATTTTTGGCACCCTTTTTGTGTAGAATTATTTCTCTAGTTTAAAACTGTGCACTCTTCATGAAAGTAAATGAAGCTTAATCACATGTTTTGGTAAACAAGTGATGCATGTTTGCACTCTGGATATAACACCAACCATTTAAAGTTGAAGGATTATATTTTGATTTTTTTTTATTATTATTATTAATGCTTTTCTTTTCTAATGTCGGTCATTTTTCTTTGTTTAGTATAATGTTAAGTAATGAATTAAATAGTTAACAATTTGTAAATTGTAACAAAATATATGTAACTTGCGTGTTATTAGAAATGTATTTTTTTTATAATTTTTTATTGTATTTTAAGTGTAAAGATTTTCCCACTTTTTCTTTTGATAACTAATATTGGTCCCGTCATGATTAGTTTTGAATATTCAAAGGTTTATAATGCCTGATTTATGTAGGGGAAAAAAAGACTTGTTTGAAAACTAAGATTGAAGTCCAGAGTTTAATTTCTCACATGGAGCTGCCTAAATGAAAGTTGTGGAAAGTGAATGATAATGAAAGGCATTTTTGCAATGCGTATGTGAAGCAGCTAGACTAAAATGAACAATATTCTATTTTTTTCTTTAGCAATGAAAGCTTTTTAAAACTTCACGTAGACTGACACACTATTAAATCTGAAAAGAATTGGTCTACAAATTTAGGAATGATTATGGTAAATAAGTGTAGCAGCTGTACATATCTTCTCAACACGTATTTTCTTGCCTTTAAGGCAAGAAAGTATGAGACTGTTCTATAGAGGAAAATTACCAGGATTTACGATTCAACTCCATAAGCAAGAGAAATGCATCTTTAACATCTTATATATTTTTTGGAAAGAAATGCTTTGTTGTATCCTGATGTTCCTGTTAATTGATTTATATACAACGCACAATAAAATAAGCAGTAAAGAAAATATGCATTTTGCAAATATGTTTTGAACATGCATATAATATCAACTTTCAATGAAGATATGTTTTGCACCTGGGAAACTATGCATTCTGTTGTTTGAAAATGGCCCGAATAGATATTGTGCATTTCAAAATCGTGTAAATGACCTTGATTATATTAATGTGGGAAAGATGGCATTGACTGATCTGTTCATTGCTTTTTAATTAAAATTTTTGTATAATGTCTCGACTGTGAAATGGTCTCTCAAAGTTATTGCAAAGAAATGTAGTATAAAATGTGCAAAAAAAAAAAAAAAAGTTGTGTAATGTCATAAAAAGAGTAATGTGTGCATTTGTTATCTTTGTGATGTGCGGAGACCTTTTTTGAGGAGTTTAAACTGAAAACTTCTTGTATTTTAACTTATTCTTTGACAGTGCTCTATTGAAGATCCATGGGCTATTAGAAAATGTGAAGAACTGACATTGGTTTACAGAATGTTTCTATAGTAAAATCTTATTATCGTAGGAATGTAGTTCTGTTGAATATTTTGCTTAATTTTTTTTTGTGGCAGAGAAAAAAATCACAGAAACTAAGAGTATTCCAAGTCACATTTTCTAATGGTTACTCCTCAGTTTGGTACTGTGAAATGTTTGTAAATAATGAACAGTGCAGTTGCTTAAATTTAACGAATGTTCAAGAATTTCCAATGTGTTGCTGTAGTTCTTCATGGACACTTCATAGAAATATATCTGCAATAAATGGTGTTGAATTTTGAAACTTGCTGTCAGTTTTTGATTTTGCAGCCATTCTACTCATCTGTGCACTCAAAGATTTCAAAACTCCTTTACTTAACTTTGCAATGAAAATACAATCAAGACAAGTATATATAATTAACTACATGAAGGCTGTCTTAATTATCCATATGAAGCTGATGGAATGAGCCAGACATTCTTACCATTGAGAAATAACTGGGTATCCATACATTTTACTTTTTGTAGCTTATAGCATGAAATCCACAAGCATATTGGACTCGAGGAAGAATAAATTTGAAGGATCATTATGAAGCAGGTATCTTCTGGTTATCTATTAATTAGTAAATGCTGCCATAGTTAATAGGGAGACTAAAATATTCCTTTAACCATTCATTGTATTACTAAAACATAGATTTGGGGAGACTTCATTTCTGAACATTTCGCAAGAATGGGGGATCCGGAAATTGGTTCGTACTCTACTATTAGGGAGGCATGGATAACATCCGTTATCTTAAACACCATATTTTGTTTCAAGAAAGGATTTCAGAAAAAAAATATCTGGGCTGATGGTGAAGCACGGAATGTTAGTATTACAAATGCATTTTGGTACCTTTACTTGCGTCTTCTAATCGAACAAGTGAAATACATGGGCAAAATATGTATCGGTCTAGGGACCTTGTAAAACTTTGCTTCAGCTCTATTTTAGATTTTGCATCGTCCTTGGATAAATATAGATAAACCAAAAATGCAAAAATTTTAAATAAGAATTGGATTTGGTGGAAAAAGTCAATTTATTTCAAGGGATGGAAAGAAAACCGCCTAAAATCTGAAAGATGTAGATTGGGTTTTACACATACCAGTTTAAAGAATTTACTTTTAAGAAGTATATATTTCTGTTGTAAACCTTTTCACTTTCTTGTCTAGATGTGCTGTTGAATTTTTAAGAAGCCCTTATAATTGGCAAATCTTTTTCCTTAGAAATGTGTTGGTTGTGGTTCCAGTAATAAGTTTTGTAGTAAATCTTTCATCATGAGATATTTATAGATCCAGTATAATCAAGGTAATGGAAAAGATTCTGAGAAAGTTTATACGAAATACAAGAAATATTTTCTGGTTTTTTTTATATAAATTGTTAAGCCCTTTCAAGTTCATTGTTTCAAGATGATGGAAATATTGTATCTTCAACAGTGATATGTTCTTCAGAGGTTTCTTACCATTCTTGAACCATTGGTAATAGTACGTATACTGCTTCCTCAAACCAGTCCGATAATGTACCTTAAATTCATTTTTTAAAAAATAACATTTTCATTTTTGTAACCTTTTATGTGTTTGACAATAAGCCAAAATTATTGATATGATGAGTCATATCTATAACTCATAAATTTTCTTCTGTCTTCTTTAATTTTTAATTTCCTGTGCTTTTAAGTTCACTTTGTAAAACTTCTATCTTTCGATCAACATGCACTGTTGACCAGATATGGGGAAATAAATGTATTCGTTCAGTGAATGGTATTTCTGCTGTTAGCTTCATCTCAAGAAAGAAGAGCTGTTGAGAACAAGACTAGGAATGTTGAGGTTATTTATCTTCTTAAAAATGTATCTCTTGTAAGCAAAGAGTTTATTCTCTGGCTAAAATTTGCTAATTTGGAAACAGATTAATCATTTGTGGAAAACATTTTATCAAGACGGTGATCTGGTGTTTCTGAGGCAACCAACAACAACAAAAACTGAGTTGTTATCTCTATCAATGCACAACATAAATTTGAATATCAACAGTTATTATTAGCAACAAGTTCATGATCAAGGAAAATCATTGGAAATGCAGCATTATAGTATTTCTTCATTCATATGCCACCGACTTAAAATAAAGCTATTGTATGGTTTGCGGTAATAGCATTTACATGATTAATAACTTCAACATAGATTTCTACTTTAATCTTAATAAAACATTTTTTATATTCCTTGTCATTTAAAAGATCTACAATAACTTACTTTTTCTGTTTCCTGGATTGCATGAACATTTATTTTTTAAGTGTAATTTTTATTTACCAGAAAAATTTGTCTTGGAGGTGGCCACATAAAGTGTTCAAATGGGGTAAGTACAAAAAAACTTTTTTTTTAATCCTAATTTTTTTAAAACTAAAATGTCAAATAAATGTAACAATTTTAACTATATTTCAAAATTTAGGTACTTGAAATTCAATTTTAATAATGTATTCCAAATAGTCTAAAGTTTGGTAGGGCTTGGATTTGTAGAAAATTTATTATAAAAATTTTGTAATAAGTATTGTACTGAAAAATGTTAATTTATTATCCTTATGCAAAGTGTTGGAATTCTTCAAATATATTTGAAATGAGTGAAAATAATTTTAATATACATCCTGGAAACCAAAGGCAGCATTTTGTTTCTGAAGTTTAATTGTAATTTTGAAAAGAATTGTCATGTAATTTGTTATGGTTTTCCGAAACTCGTCAGTAATTTAAATGCTGTTTTGAGACTATAGCTTATTACCTAAATCGGAGGGTTCCCAACCTTTAGTAAGTGTACCCCTGGGGTATGTGAAATTGAAGTTGGTAATGCCAGAAATAAGAAAACATAATGAATTTTTTAAAAGTTAAAGAATTTTGTTTCCCTTAAGTTAATAGTTAATTACTACGAAGGCTAATTTTTAACTATGCTTATAAGTTAATACGAAATTATTACAACACTGATTTTATTTGTTTTGGCGTTGAACTAATACTATTGTAAAAATACAGTAAAATGTAAAGTAAGAAATATTTCCAGCACATGTTATTAATTTGACTCTTAAGCCCTTAACATAAAAAAACTTCTTTGCACAAACTAATGTTTGGTTTGGAGGGATATGACAGTAGGGGGCATGTGAATATATAATGATTCTTCAAGCTGTACTCGAGGGTATAAATGTTGGGAACCCCTGACTTAAATTATTAAGCTACTTTTTTCCTGATGCCTGAATTGCTAAGCATTTTTTTTTTTTAAGTAAAGCATGGAATTATGAATCAACAGACTTTTTATGAACATATCAATAGATATCAAATTTTAACCCAGTGCTACATGCTTTTAATTCTTGCACATGCTTTTCTATGGAAAATTAAAAGGTTCTAGCCATTGTGTTTCTGGCAATGGATTAAGTGAGTAATTAGTATTGAAAGTTCGGACTTAAAACTTTTTTTTGGAAAAATTGTGCATCTATTTCATGATAATTTATCTTAATAAACCCAATAACTCATAAATAACAAGTATAAGATCTGTTATAATTATAAAGGAGGATGTGTTTTAATTCACTGTGCAGGATAGGCTGTTGGGCCGAGAGCTACCAGAATGACACTGGTATGTATCAGATGGCGTCTGTCAACTTGGGAGGGTGCCCCCCATATACATAGGGATGTAACGAATAGTGATTTGGCCGAATACTAAATTTTAAAAAACATTTTGGTTTAGATTGTAAGTTAAATATTTTTCAAATTTTAAATGAAAAAAATTTTTAATACTTTTATGTATATCTGTAATATTTTAAATACCTTAATTCCAATAATAAGTAATGAGAAGCCCTCATTATTTTGGGATTTCTTTAAAGAAATAAAAGAGCCAACATGGGAGAACATGACAATGGCTATAACACAGAAAAAAATTGAATGGATAAATTAAAATTGCTAGAAGTAAATTTCTATTTTGGTAAAGAACTTTTAATACGTAGGATGGAGTGTGCAATTAAATAGTGTGAAAAAAATTCCAAGATTCGCATATTTAGCAAGAAAATGTCTTTCAGCACCTGCAAGCATTTTATAGTGACCGTTTATTTTCTGAAGCTGGTATTATATATATGAAACCATATGGAACAGACTTCTATAAATGGTATGCAACATTATTACACTTATGTACTATACAACTTAAAATTGGATAAATATATTTTTTTTAATAAATTTGCTGGCATGCAATTCTGCAATGTTCTTTATTAAATATATTTAAAACAAAATTTTAAAAAAACATTTTATTCTGCTGAATATTTGTTACATCTCTAGTTGGTAATAAATGTGTATGAAATCAAACAGAACAAACTTCCGTCTGAAATGCTGAAAAATTATTGTTCTTGCATGATAACTTCAGCCTTTGCAATGATAAATTATATGTAATTTTGCAATATTCTTTTTTAAATGTGTATTTAAAAGCACTTCTTAAAAAATTATTATCCTGAATATGTTAATATATACACACAAAAGTCAATGTTTTTTCAGTTTTCCATCTGATTTCTGCAGAAATTATAAAAATAAAACTGTTTTTACCCTATCTTGCATTTTGAAACGGTCCCAAGGTATTTAATTGTAAGAAGCTTTTATTGTTTGAAATTGCAAGCCTTTTGATATAAATGATAAGATTAACAGAACAAAGTAGATATAAAGACATTACATATAGTAGAGTGTTGCAATATAAATGTTCTATTTTTTGAACAATTAATGATTGCTTTCTCAAGTGTAGGTTTTAGTCCTTGGAAGATTTTTTACCCTTCCCTTTAGGTGATTATTTTTTATTCTAATTGTACTTAAAATTAAAAGTCATTTTATATTTTCTTAATTAGGCAATAATTTCAATGTAATATCCGAGAAGAAGTGGCTAGAGATAAAAAAGTACAAATATAAAACATTTTACTTGTTTTGTAGTAGTCGGTGATTTGAATCTTTCATTTTGTTTTCTTGGATAATAATTTATTTGGTTGAATAATTTCATATGGTAATTATTTTGTTGGGTAGTTTTAATCTAAAATAATACAAAATTTAAATTACCAGTTGATCACCAAAGTTTGAATGAAATACTATTATCTGCTTCTAGAGAGTCAGTCAACGTGTTTTGAAAATTTATTACAATTATTGCTACAGGCATATCTCTGTTTTCTTAAATTAGTAATTGCTTTGAAAGTGGTGAATATTACTAAAAATGTATATGTAATTCCAAATTCAGCCTAAAATTCATAAACCAGACTGTGTCGCTATTGTATCATCAGATGTTGGTGTGATAAACAGCAAGAAAATATTAGTATTAAAAAGTGTATTTAACATATTCTTTAAAATTTCAGGATCATTTTGAAAAGAATCATTCATTTCACCACATAATATTTAAAACTGAGATTTTTCTGATGTAAGCATTTTATGAATGATTAAATGTTAAATTAAAATTCTTTTTATTTATGCAGTAACTACTGAATTTTTAGGGCATCTTTTTGCTTTGTTTGTTTGTAACTTGAAAGTTTATTCATTATAATTCCTTATTCTATGAAAAACAACTGAAATCTTGCTGCAAAAATTTTAGCATTTAATTTCCAATTGTTATGAGAACTTTATTTTATAAATCTTCACCATAGGTACTACTCTTTCAGTGAATTAATCCAAAAAAATAAATTGTAAATTGGATTGGGTGTTTAAAAAAATTTATATAGTCTGTTCTGTTTTCCATTACACTGTCCAAAGGATCAACTAATAGTTTGCAGTGTTCCAAGATAATGGGTGCTAATCTTCTCAAGAAATTCTAGCACAAGTTGTGTTTTGGTCAGTTATTGAAGGTTGTGTCTTTCAAACCTTTTCATTCATTTGTTTATTTTCCTTCATAGTTAATATACCTTAAAAGTTAAGTTTGAAAATTCAGTTTTTTTCATTACTTATAACATATAATTGAACATATTCAAAGTTAAATATTATTCAAGTTGATAAATCTAAGAATATTTGATGTTGGTTTTAAATTTTCATTTGAATGAACATATTTGTTTCACTGAATCATTTTCTGAAAAGAGAAGTTGTATATATATCATTATTAAAGTATTTTAATAATCTGTGTGTGTTTCATTACTTAATATTTAATTCTGAACATTAACACAATTTTTCTAGTCAGAGTAAGTTATAAAACATTAACTGTGGAGTAATCTATATATTCTTTTAACATCTTTTCAAAATCATTTTACTAATTAAAACATTTCATGTTAAACATTGAGTAATCCATACTCATTAATTTAATATGTTTTGCTTATACATTAATTGCCTTTATCTTGCACCTTCCCTTTTAATTTCATATGTGTTTTTTTATAATTATGTTATAAATTGAACAAAAGGGCATTGCTATCTAATCTCGAATATATATAGATTTCTACCTTGTCTGCCACATCAGCCTAAATAAATTTTACATGAAATTTTATTTTGTTGGAAGGAATATTTGGGTTTCAACTACAGCCCATCTCTTTCAATAGCTCAAAAAAATCTGTAATGGGGCTAATTTTAGATAAAGGTATCAAAACTGTATGGTGTAATAATTCCAAGTGCATCATAAAAGTGCTTTTGAATGCATATAAAATAAGCAAGCTACAGCCAGCTTTTATTGCAGAAATTAAATGTGAGCTTCATGTTGTGATATCGTCAGTGGGGAGCAAGCAATAACAAAGGAGGGCATAGATGCCCCGGGCACCATTTACATTTGCTAAGCCACTGGTGACAACTTTGTGTTGAAAAAGTCAAATTATGCCCTGGGTGCAAAAAGAACCCAAGTAAAATCTTACTCTGAGATTTGTTATTAAATTCTCAGTTAATAAACTTTTTCAGCAAGTGTTTTTCACTCTGCATCAAAACGTGAAAAATCTAATTTCTTGTATTTACTGATGTAAAGTTAATGGATATCCTAAGTCTACGGCCACACGAGCGAGTTCCGAATTATAGACAATATGCTGAAGAAGCAAGGGTGGCCACGCGACGCCGCTTTGGGTGAATTTTATCGGTGCATTCTCGCGACTGCTGCGAAGCGATGCACTCGGGTGAATTTTTTTCGTGCTGGAAAATAATCACTTTGCTGCTTATTGTGGTGTCCGTTGATATTTTCGTGTGTTTTGTTCTTCAGTTTTTGGTATTTAAGATAATTATATCATGGCATACTGCTTGGATAGTGAGCTCTTGAAGTTGAAAAATATCCATATCTTTATGAATCAAGGCATAATGATTTCAAAATCCGTGAACTCAAAAAAGATGCTTGGATGGCTGTAACTAATTCTGTATTAAATCTTTAAAATTCTCTAAATATAATTTTAATTCAAATAATTGTACTTTTAATAAATAATAAATCTAATTTTAATAATCTAAGAATTGCAACTTTAATAATTGTAATTTAATGAAAAATAAACTGAATTGTAAAAGTATTGTGTTGTAAAAAATTAGCACTCACCTTTAAAGTTACTGCTAGCTTTTCTTCTGCACTTATACAGTTCTGCATTACAATATCACTTTTTCTAATAGAATCTTCAACTTTAGATAGTAGTGTTTCAAATGAAGTTATGGGCATTTTAAAATACTCAAAAAACTTGTCAGGGTATTCTTTCAGTTGGCTGTGTAGAAGTGCAAATTTTCCCTTTATTGTTCTTTCACTTACAATAGGATGTACCCACTATTTTCTTTGATGTCTACGATGTTGTCGGCAAACAACTAACAAGGCACTTAACGTATTAACAGCATTTTTATTTATTGAAAATGGATTCATGGTGAACCAGTGGCGTAACTGGGGTATAGCTAGTAGGGACGTATCTTGGATGCAAAATTAACCTTCCAACAGGTGCGTGTATGTCAGAGATACACTAGAGAATAATTTTGTTGTATATCTTTTTAAAAAGAGCGCGCTACGAAAGCATGACCTTTGCTATTCTCCCAGCTCCTTTCGAAGAACAGTTAAGTTATAAGGATTGCCATAACTGCCCAGTAATGATACGGGACGTTTGAGAAACAAATCAATAAAACATGAAAAAAGTGGGTGGGTAGTGGTTTATTTTACTCTGAAGAAAAAAATCAAAGTTTAAGCATTCTAATAAAAATGAACACGTAGAATAATACAAAATATGCCAGACTAATTCTATATCCCAATTGTATTTTAAAAGTGATTTCACTTTCTTATTATATCATTTTCTTCTTTCACATAATTATAAAATTGGGCCCAAGACATTTTAAAATTTTAATGACAAATCAAAATTGCTCCACTGACAACCTGTTCCTTTCGTCCAGCCATTGAGTTGACATGAGATAAAATATTCTCTCCACATTTGCATTGTGGTCTGGAATGGCAAATACGTATTCGCATAGCTTTATTAGACGTAACTTCTGATCAATATACTTTGAACTATCTGCAAAAAACTTCAGCCATTTCTCTTCCATATTCAATTTCATGGTTGCTTCACAGTTTTGCTTGGTATTATTTTTCTCTAAATAATCTTTTAAATATGCAAACTGGTTGAATAAATCTTTCTGCAAAAATCGTCTGCCGGTTGAGATCTTTCAGCAAACTAAGTTGATACTTTCATATCTAAAAGGGATTAAAAAGACTGTAATTTAGCTTTTTTTTTTTTTTTTGTACAGAAAAAGCAGAAACCGAAAAATTGACTTCAATAAAATTATAAACACTTTTGCTTCATTTTCAAGTACAAGATAAATAGAATTAATCTTTTATTTATATATTTTTAAAGTATTTATTTATTTAGTCATCATAGGCTTAATGTTCCTACTCAAAATGGTGCAGGAAAGAGTCGCAAAACATAAAAAAACACAGTGACAGAAGTCAAGAACAAACCATATACATAACATACAGAAAATTTAGAAAAGAAAAAAAAAGTCAAAACTAAGACAATGCAATATCATATATTCAATACATCAAAAGTTGCACTCAAACAACTGTTTCAATTCGCCACTAGAAAGCAGACTGAGCTCGTGTCAGAAAAAACGCACGTGTGGCCGGCCATGGTTTGGTAAGGCCGCTGAGGGAAATGGTTGCAGCGAATTATCGCCTCGTGTGGCCGTAGACTAAGGCTCACTCGTGGCTTTTGTTTTTTGAGTTGTCATTATGTAGTGTCTCTGAGAATTGTGTTGTATTGTACATGACCCTTTAAGACCGAACCCATACGATCATGCGGGTTAGACTTTAGCTTATATTTCTGTTCCTGGTTAGTTATATGCAGCAAATGCCAGACGAAATGATTTTTCTTGTTTCCAGAATCTCGAGAGTTCTATTTTTCTCATTGGATGGCAGATATTGTCCATTTTTGAGTTGCAGTCAGGGCTTAAATCATTGGTTACAAAATACGTCTGGTCTTAAAGGGTTAAAATATATACGATATAGTCCCATGTGTTTTGGAATGATTTCCTGCTTTACATAGATTTGTGATAAAAACTTTTCAGAAATGCATATTGTTTGAGCCTTTATTTGTATATCTAAAGCTAAAACCTGTTTTTGTGTGTTTATTCATATTAACAGATGCATCTCGCTGAATAAATCTTTCTAATATCAATTTCACTACAATTGGTCTCTGTAACATGCTTGGAATCCTATATACATAATGGCTAAATTTGCTTCAAAGAATGGCTGCTTGAAAAGTTTTCCAAATAATCACTTTTATTATTGTAATAAAAAGTATAATTTTTTTTTAAAATTATTTTCAACCTTTTTAGTCTAATTCATTGTTACTAATATTATGGAATCTTGAAATCGATATTTTCTCAAATTAACTACTTGTTGGCGACATTGGTATAGAATCAAAATTTAGTTATGAGGGACTTGTGAAAAAGCATGACAAAACTTACTTTCCATAAGGAAGATTTATTACGAACGGAAACATACAGTGGAATAACAAAATACAAACTTTTGGTTCTTTTTGCACATATTTGCCACTGACGTTGATACATTTGAACCATGAAATCAATTTCAAGAAATCAGCCTGGTAAAATCCTGGTCCAGCGAGCAAAGGAAGTTCTTCACAGCCCTCTGCACCTCTTCATTGCTTTGGAAGTGACGTTCCAATAGTGCTGACTTCAGTGGAGGAAAAAGGTGAAGATGGATGCCAAAGGACCTCATGCTGATTGCAAGAATGGCAATAAGCTTTGAGGGGTTTTGTTCTTGGACGATAATGCAAGACCCCACTCAGGAAGGGACACAAAAAAACACATTTATTGCTTGGGATGGGAGATACTGGATTTTCCGGTCTACAGCTTCAATCTTGCCCCATCAGGCTTTCTCCTTTTTTCCTGCATTGAAGTCAGCACTACCAGGACGTCACTTCTAAAGCAACTCGCTGGACACCGATTTTTACCAGGATGGTTTCTTGAAATTAATTTCACGGTATGACAGATGTATCAATGTCGGTGGAGAAATATCCAAAAATTTGTTCTTTATGTCATTGTTAGTTTCTGTTTGCAATAAAGCTTCCTTGTGAAAAAGCTTGACGAAACTTACTTTCTGAACTTCTCTCGTACATTAATCAATTAAATAATTAAGTTTGAAAATATTAAAGTAGTTGCTTGTAATTCATAACGCACATGTGCTCAAGATTTCAAAACTAGTAGACAGGAAGAGAGTGAAAGATCATTTACAAATATGAAGTCAGTCAGGTTAAGTATAAAAATATATAAATATTGATTAAAAACAGTTTTTTAAAGCATACTTTTGTACTAAGCAGTAGGAATGGTTCTTATTTTAATTATCTTTTTAATCTGGAGATATCAATTGTTTCTTATACTCTCTATCGGGTAATGCCATTGTATGGAATCAAAACTTAGTTTAATTAATAATAACCAATTATTCACAATCATCGAGAACACACTGGTTTACATAATTTCAAAACTAGCACATAAGAAAGTGAGTGAAAAATCGATTACAAATTCCGTCATTACAAATATGAAACAAGTCAAGTTGAAAAACTCCTGTTGCATTTTAAAGTCATCACTTAATTAATAGTTAATTTCTTTTTCACACATAAAAGGGAGTCTAAAATTTTAATCTTGGCTTCGACTGTTGAAAATATAAACAGTTTTAACATTTTTTTTTTATGACTAATTGCAGCTTATTTCTCTCCTAAAACTGCCTACTTAGAAACACATTTTACAGCCAATCTACTTTCTGCATGTCATGGAGGAGATATGCTTTTATTTGATTAGAACAAAAGTGTTAATATATTGCAATTGCATATTTCCTATGGTTTATTTCAATATCTGTGTTGTGGTTTAAAAGTAAAATCGGTTAACTATAGGCTGAAAATCCTGTAGAGTCCCAGTAATCCAGACTAGATGGGTCCAGATTACAAATTACGGAATTTTCCTTAAAAATTTTTAGATGAGTAAAACTTGAAAAATCGATGTTTCATTTTATAAATAGTTAAAACTTTTCCTACAGTTTACAGGGGGGGGGCACGACTTGGTAAATTCAGTTCGGGATGAAACTGGGCATATTCAGTAGAAGTAGCATACCTTTAGGGTGTTCACCCATTAATCTAATAAAGTGCAATGGCCAGCCAATTCGGAGAAAATGGCCCTCAAACTTTGGGCACAGCTTGTATACCAGTATGTGAACACCAGCAGTTAGTGGCAAAATGGCTCGGGTGTTGGCGTTCTTGCCTACTGTCTGCTTGGATTATGGTTCAGTTCTCACTGTATTTTATTTTTTCCAAAATTATTTCAAATTTAATGAAAAATTATAGAATTTTTTTAATTAAAATATTAATTATTTTTATGCATAAAATAGCTTCATGCATGTGATACTTGAATTATAGTTAAAATTTAATTTATAAGCAGTAAAATAATTATAAATACATTTTTAATGGTGATAATAACTAATTAAAATTGTAATCTTAAAATCGTTAAAAGTTTTAAATTATTGGGCTTTTATATTTACAAATACTTTGTTTTTACTTTATCCTGAAAACAAAAGATAGTAGATGTTAATGCATTGAATACATTTGTGGACGGTCTAATCTTTTGATAATCGAAATTAAATAGTAGAGAGCAGCTGTTAATCAAATGTGTAGGCAGAGGGGTACGAAATTTTAATGTTTGAAAAGGGGCAAATGTGTAATTGTTTTTACTCGCCATCGTATGAAATTCTTCTCTAGTTGCTACTCTTATTCCTTTAGGAACTCCGAACAAACGTGGATTTTCAAGTGTTTCGTATCGTTTTTTGATCAAATTAGCATGATACAGATAGTCGAAATATTCTATGAATAAATATATTGCTAGTGTATCGGAGGTTGAAGATGGAATCGCACAAGAACCGTTGTTCTTGTGAACATACGCCATTTATTAATTGTCCAAGATGTCAAAATATTCTTTTCCAATGTTTTCATGATAATTATCATTCTGGTTCTTTTATGTAATTAAATATAGAATTACTATTAGTAAACGAAAGATGAAGCCTAAACAAGAAGGTTTCATGATGTGAATCATTATAATTATTTATCACCATTAAAGATGTTTTTAATTATTTTACTGCTTATACATTAAATTTTAACTAAAAGTCAAGTATCGTATGAATAAAGTTATTTTATGCAAAAAATAATATTTTAATTATAAATATTTCTTTAATTTTTCATTAAATTTTGGAAGGAAAAAAAACAGCGATGACCGAACCGTTGACCAAACGGATAGTAGACAAGCGCGCTGACACCTGAGCCGTTTGGCCGCTAATTGCTGGTGTTCGCTTGCTGGGATATAAACTATGTCTCAAGTTTGAGGGCCATTTTCTCCGAATTGGCTGGTCATTGCACTTTATTAGATTAATGGGTGAACACCCTAAAGGTATGCTAAGTTTCATCTTGAACTGCATTTCCCAAGTCGTGCCCTCTCCTTGTTAGTAACATCATGTAGCCCAGTGGTTGGATAGTTGAATTCGGAATTAATTAGGGGAAAGCTGGAAATTGTTTTAATCCCTGCAGTTTAGGTCTGGAATGAACATACTAAGTTTTCCCCCTCCTGCTAGGTGAGCTTTAGCCGCTGAGTGCAGATTTGTAGTCAGAAAATAGAATTTTTTTCCAATAATCGAACAATATGTCAAAAACATTGAAATACAAATGTTGTAGAGCTTAAAATTCTGAATAAAATGAGTACCAACACTTACTGGGTTCATTGAATAACAAACTCGCAACTGCTCTTCAAAGTTTTGTCTAAATCACTAATCAAGCGCTTGAGGCGAGAACGAACCAAGTTATCGGTTCACCCTGCCTCCAATTATTATATATGCATTTTAAATTTGTTCAGGATACTTTTATAATTATGTCAAGGCTTTATTTAGTATATTTCGATGGAAGAATGAAACCACTGTTATTATGATTTAACAAAGGAAAATATCACGCGAAAATTTCAAACAATGGCTGAGAGCGTAATGAGAAACAGTGACTTTCTTTTGAACCCTTATTATTTAATTATGCGTAATTGAAGTGATATTAAATAGATAAAGTTTTTTATCAATTTTAATTTTTTAGATGTTGAAGGTGAGTCATAATCATTAATGACGGTTTTCTTACCGTCGCTTCTCTCCACTTGCAATGTTTGACATTCTTCCTTCAAGTCAGCTTCTGAAATTATCTCCTCCATCCTGATATCGATTTCAGCCTCTTGGTTATCTGAGTTTGTAATGATGTTATCATCATCTGGAGAATTGGTACACCCTTTCCCTTTGCAGTGATAGCAAATTGAAATTGTAGATCATTTAATGCCAGATTTCTTACAGGTGTAAATCAAATTACACCCTTTTGCGCACTTGCATATCATAGAGAGAAAGGTTGGAGGAGCTGGTTCGTTGTGGGTGGTGACTGGGAACAATCCATATTTGGTTTCTTTCCAACCCCAATCTAAGGGCCTTTTGGGAAATCCACTCCAAAGTTGAACCTATAGGTATGCACGGAGAGACGTTAAATCGGAATTATTTTTTATTACTGATTTTTGAAAAAGTTTAAACTCGGTTCTTTACTGTTCTTTTCCCCATATAGTGCTATCAAAACTTTCTGTCCTGCTTCATCTATGTCATCCGGACATGCATTTTCATCACAGAAAATGTTCATAACGTTTTGCAGTTCAGTGCTGTTTCAGAACATTCATAAATTTCTCCTTCCCTTGCCTGAAAAGAGCAGATGTGGTATCGCAACCACTGAACGCATGAAAAAACAAAATATTGTCCCTTTTTGTGTGGAGCAATGCTCAGGGTTGCTGTACAATATAAAGCATCTCCTGCCTTACCTCTCCCAGGCTTTAAGAAGAAAATGTTTTCGGAATTAGTAGATGCTGGCATTATAACCAAGAGGTCGGTATCTTCACCAACAACCACAACAAATTGTGAACTTTTTTCTAATTCTAAAGCACTTTTGATTATTAGATAATCAGCATCTTCCTGAGCTTCCTTCACAACAAAACCTTCTTTTTGAAACTTAACATATTTATAAGCCTTTGCTTGTTCTTATCATTTGATAAAAATTTCTCCTGGGACATAGTGGCTAACATCGATTCATCAAACATAACATAACCAGCTACGTGTTTCTTTGTTCATCTGATACGTTCTACTGATTTTGTACTTTTCGCTGCAGCTTCAGAGAAACTATTGAAGCCCCTTCATTGAAGTGCTTTTTGACGTAGTCAACATATTTCTTCAAAGATGAGAGAAAATTATTCCTTTGCCTGCCATAACTCGCGATGTAACGGAGATCTACCATCAAGCACATAACATGCTGAAGTGAAATGCACGTCAATCGCAGTAGAAAATAAATAATAAAATACTGTCTTGCGCAGTCCTCCATCATCAAAGAGTGACAATGGAAAAGGAGCCAGCTCAAATTCAAAATATTTCTGTAACTCTGCACCGGACATCTTATGAGAGATTCTTCTGAATACTGTGTTAGGATTCACCGGAATTAATTCATCGTGAACTTTCACTTTGGAAGTGAAACCACGAATAGGTATTATTCGGTTTTTCCGTTTAAATTAAATTCCGTTTAATTTTTCTCTAGTTCGAAAGGCTAACTAAACGACTAAAAACGGTTGTTTTCAGAGCAAATGTGATAAATCTATTGTTTTAAAGCTAATACAATGCACGGTTATACTGTTGTCAGATGTTCGAGAAATTTCGGAAGGCAAAAAAACTATTTTCATTTATTTCCGAAAGATCCTGATATTCGGAAACTTTGGATTTATTGATGCAAAAGATCTCTTTAATCTCTATCTTAAGATCTTAAAGGGATCTCTTAAACATCTATATTTTGATTCCTTCGTAATCTGTGACCCTTTAACAACGTTTCCACAAAAAATCAGGCTTAGAAAAAGTTTTTCTGATGCTAAAAGAGGTCTGAAACATATTTTATTCCGTTGCGTATCATTGGTACTAAGCTGTGTGCTCCCAAAGCTACGCATCCTCTCTCTGTGTTTGTATTTTAACTATCGGTAGATGATGGACACGTGTTTCCCATATGCCCAGATGGATAAATATTCACTAATCAGTAACAATATTCCTTGTACAATGCAACTTGCTTACTTGAAAGATAACTGGGAACTCTCATTCCTTCAGGGTTCTTCTTTAAAGTTAGTTGTATATTACTCTTCTCCGTTCGAGGCAATTTTGTTTATGGTATTTTTTATTGAAATAATTTTTTATTTTATTTCAAACGCAGTTTATAATTTTGTAAGATTTATTTTGCAAAATAACCAGTAATTTATTAAAATACCGTACATATACCTGAATGCAGAAGAAGCTTTGAGTATTTCGAAGAACTCGCATCTGTTGAGAAATCTGTTGCTTCTAATTAATAAACACGCTCTCAACCATAGCTGGAGCTTTCGAGTGATGTTTCCCTTTGTTAGATCATAATAACAGTGGTTTCTCTCTTCCCTCAAAATATACTAAATAAAGCCTTGAAATAAATATAAAAGCATCCTGAACAAATTTAAAATGTGTATATAATAAATGGAGGCAGGGTGAACCGATAACTTGGTCCGTTCTCGCTCCAAAAGCGCTTGATTAGCGATTTAGGCAAAACTTTGAAGCACAGTTGTGAGCTTAATTTCATTGAATGTAATAAGTGTTGGTACTCATTTTATTCAGAATTTTGAGCTCTACAACATCTGTATTTCAATGTTTTTGAAAGCATGAGTTGTTTTTGAGATATTGTTCGATTATTGAAAAAAGTCATATTTTCTGACTACGAATCTGCGCGCAGCGGCTAAAGCTCACCTAGCAGGAGGGGGAAAACTTAGTATGTTCATTCCAGATCTAAACCGAAAGGATTAAAACAATTTCCAGCTTTCCCCTAATTAATTCCGAATTCGGCCTTTTTTTTTTACGACTCAACCTCTGGGCTAATGCGCGTTTTTAAAAAAGTATATACTAATTTTACTGAGAGGTCATCTCACTATAATTAGTATATCCTTTTTATTAAAAATTTCCTGTCCAAATTACTGGACCCTTCTGTCTTTTCAGAAAAATAATTTTAACTCAGCAAAGTAAACTTCATAGTTTATTTCCAAACTACCTTCTTTATATATCTATATAACTGTCTCAGTCGTTTGTTGATTGCCCCTGAAAGAGAGAGAAAATCTGTCGCCGGTCTTTGTCGTAATCTAAGCTAAAGCAGGAAGCAATTTGCTCGGTCACGTAAAATTCACTCTTTAAAATGAAATTATGATTGATGATCTGTCATTTTCAGTCGGGTAACTGGACTCAAGAAATGACTTCCTAAAATAAAACGGCTGTTTTTATAAAGAATTTCATGCCTTCGTGAGTTTTTATGCTCTGGTAGGAATTGTTAATAGTTGATGTTTTTCAGCGTACCTAATCGATGATTTATTTTTTTCTTCTGCGAACCGATAGTGAGAAATCTGAGGACTCTGTGAGACCTTCATCAGATTTTCATAATAATCCAGATACTCCATTTTACGGTGAATTTTTTACCCTCGTTCTTATTTTTGTTAAATTCCTCTCGTCAAGACGATTCCTTTTTGACTACGCTAAGGTTAATAAGTTTCCAACAGGCATTATACAAAAAAAATTAATTATTGCGAAATTTGTGGTGAATTAGTTTAGTTAGACAAAGTTACCTGCAGGTGACCCTTGAGGAAGTCTGCAAGGCCAGATTCTTTTTACTTCTTTCTTAGAAAATTTTTTTGTATTTAGGTTGCAGCATTTTGTGCTCTCTGAATGCATTGTTCTCCTTTAGCTTTTAATTGTTCCCCGTTTTTTTTATGTTTTGGCTAATTGTCTTTTCGTTAATAAGCGTCCCTTTTTTTGAAGCAATGTGGGGGCTTTTTTGGAACGGACCTCGAAATTTTGTACCGTGACGAGGACGGTACCTGAACCGATATCCCCTCTCCAAACACCAACGAGATTTTGATCCTCGACAGATTTTAAATTCACCAGGCCTGTGTACCAGAGGGATCTTCCAGGAATCTAATGTCGAAACTTCGACTTTCCGGCCGAGGCCACCGGAGCCTCCTACCTTCGGCAAACAATAAAACTTAAACGTATATTGAGATGTACTTATCTACCAGTAGAGACATCGACTAAGGGTTGGCAGCTATCAGAAACTTTTAATACAATAGTTTTTCATTGTGAGGAAGGAATTATTCACATAACTAGAAGATTTGTGCCCGTCTAAGGCGGGCTTTTAGCTTGCCAATAATATCTCGGATCTCATTGTCACAAATTTACAAACGAAAGTTGAAGAAAATATGATGCAGAGTGCTTAAGAAATTTAAAAAAGGCATGAAAAACAGAACTGATGAATCAATTGACACTAACTTTTTTTTCCGAGGAAAATAATGCTAAATCCATTAACAGAAAAAAATACATTACCAAATATAAAATAAAGAAATGCCGAATTGATAAATAAAAATCTTTTAAGTAAAAGAAGCCTTTCCCCAGATAGCAATTTTAGTTTGCATCAAAGTTGAACTTGCCGCAAGCTTGTTGCGTCAAACTCATTGCGAACTATACCAAAAACAGAGTACGAACACAACCTCGGATTCGAACTCGCGACGTCTCATTTCCTAAACCTGACCCCTAACAATTCAGCCAGCTAGACTCTGAGAGGTGAAGATAGATTTCTCTAATAGATCGCGCATACGATTTATTTTAAACTGTTTTCTTGATTTCCTTAATTTTTTAAAATTTGTGTTGAGAATATGATTTGAAGTCGAAAGAGAGAGCGATTTTTGCTGATAACTACGTTTTGCTAGTAGAATAAATTATGAAATTAGTGTTCAAAAGTAATTACTTTTAACCGCTTAACTTAACTGCCCGAGAATACTCGTGCATCGAATTATCGAAATTTTAGTCTTATAAACTAAAATTGAATCATTAATTAGCTTTATAATTTGACACAAAAAATATGTAGGACCCATAAACATCTTAAGTATCCTATGCCTTTTTAGATGAATGAAAACGACAGCCCCTTTCCAAAACAGGAGGGGTCATCTTATTAGATAGCAAAGAAAACTATTCAGCTAAGTAGTTAAAATGTTATTATTTTTCATCAAACGTTGGCTGTTTTTTAGGTTTAATTTTGTTTATAAACGTTAAAATTTCAACATTAAGAAAAAGGCGATATAGTATTCTTTAACGTGCGTGTTCTACATTTAGTAAAAAGGTGGAAAATATTTCAAAATTTTTTTTAATGAAAAGGTTATTTTTTTTTTACAAATTATCATTGATTTATTGAATTAATAAAAAGAAGCACGGTCTAGGAGATGCTATTAAAAATCGGATGTTTTTCAAAACAGAGACAAAGATTATCTGTAAGTGTGCAATCATCTTTGCAGCAAACTTGTTTTGCAATCGTGGTTTGAATTTCGTCATGACATCTTCACAGCAAACTTGTTTTGCAAGTGGTTTGGTCGATTATGCTTTGCAGGAAGTTCGTTTCAAAGTTGCCACATCAAGTTTGTCATGACAAGCTAATATCAAGAAAAATCATACTTGCTGCAAGTGTACATGCTATCTGGGTCAGTGTAAGAACGTTTAAGGAAAAAAATATTAAATATTAAAAAAAATAATAATTTTTTCCAAAATTAAGTACGAAAGAAAGTAAACCACATAATTTCTATTTAATATTAATGGAGTTGCATGTCCGTCGATGAATCACCATAAAATAAAAAAAAGAGAATACAGTGTTTCCTCAGAGGAAAAACAAACAAAAAATGCTGAAAGGTTATATTAATAAAAGAATCAAAACGGTATATACATGTGTATGCTAATTTGTAAACGTAGACAGAAAGTTGGATTTCCCCCTCTCTTGCACGTAGCCAAACCATGTGCGCGGCTTTTATTGTTGGTGACGTCACAGCGTTACCGGATCAGTGAGAGACAGATCTGCGCTATTATATTAGTAATTTGAATAATCTTACTATATTAAATACTTTAGGAGTAAAAGGGAAATCAAAATTTCAACCATCCACTACCGCTATTTCCTTCCCCTTTCAGTTGGATGACCTAACTGCAATCTCGTCTCATATTTTCACTCTCCGCCCCCCTATTAAAGATACCCTACAAGATTCATACGATATTGTGCAGCATTCAGAATATCGTGGTCATATCGTAAAATGACTTGTGTTAATAGGTCCTACACCATATCCTTTGTGTGATCGAATTATATTCTTCACGAGTTAACATGGGCTAAAGCGTTATATAAACTTTTAAATGTAAGAAGAGAGTTGAATTCTAGGGATCGTGATCGGGGAAGATATGTAGAAATTTTCTAGAAGTCGTGTCATGTGAGGCATGGAATAGGTTTCTTTCTAGAAAAAGAAACTACCCAAGATACAATATCTTTTACGATCTTTATTAAGATATTTTTTTAAAGTTGTATCTTAAAAAATGTTTGAGCGATTAATTTCCGAATGCTTATCCATCTAAATACGACACTCGAGCAATTTCGGATTGTGTTCCTGATTATATCAAGTGTCTTAAAATGAAAAACCGACAAAGCAAGAAAATTCCATTTAGAATGCATGTGTTTCGTCGGTTGATACTTTTATAGCCATCAAATTCAGAGACAAATAAATAATGCAGTATTATTGAAAATTTTATTTTAGTTTAAACAACTGATCTATAGATTAAGGAAAAAATTTAATTTAGCATGTTTCGACAGAAGTATTTTTTGTCCGAGCATCAAAGAAAAATTTTGAATAAATAAATTTAAGAAAACAGCTAAAATAGAGGAGATAACCGAGTGTGAATCTGTGATTACTCGCAGATCCTCAAATAGGAATATTATTTTATCCCAGCATACACCCCATACTCCTATGCGTAACGTTTAGGTGTGGAAATTTCACTGCAGGAAATATATACCTTTTCCGGAACGATTTTCGTGCTGAAGTTTTAAAAGTGGTATCAAAGTATTGATTTGATCTGTGTTGGCGTCAGATCGTCGAATTCTTAGTATGGGAATGTCACCAAGCATTATGGAAAAAAAGAATTTATTTAATAGTTAGGGAGGGGTTTGCAGCTTTTGTGGAAGAGCCGTAATTATCCTCAAATCTTGAACAGAAAGAAAGAAATGACATCATTATGGAGCGCATAGTTAGATGACATCCGTAGCATATTCCCCTGAAAATAGGACCTAATCGAAAAATAAGCCCCCTCGTACGATTTTTCAGGATCAAAGACAGGGCAAGGAGAGTATAGATGGCACGGGCGCCTATTTTAGGGGGCAATACGGAGACGAAGCATAAGTGCGTTTGTGCATTTTGTGTCGGGACATACCATGCCCCATGCACCATACGCTTACAAAGCCACTGAAGACGACTGGGATAAAAAGAAATTAAATTATTCACCGAGCACCTCTTGTCCTTGCTATGCCACTGCCCATCTCAACAAAACTTGAAAGCTTTTATGTCAATTTTTAAAGTCAAGTACGATGAGGCGGAGCAAAAATGCGTGCTCCGGCCGCCGTTTACACTAGCTAAGCCACTGATAGTGACGAAAGGGAATGAAAAAATTATGAGACGGGCGCCACTTACCCTCGCTACGCCACTGTTAAGAATTCTCGAAATACATGACCTGCCCGCAAAATAAGCCGTAGTAAAAATCAGCCAAATCATTTCCAGTTTAGGAATTTGAATTCCGTTTAGTCGATATGAATACAGATAAACGTCCTGGGTAATAATCTTGAAACTTTCTGCAAAGAAAGCTATTGAATCTTCGAATGGTTCACAAATAGCAATGAGAGTACGATAACCTCAGTCAACAGGTGGACGAAGGCGGCAACCATTATTTCTCGAGTTGGAAGACCCCTATACTCCGGGAGAATTCTACGTGTCTATAAATATTTTGACACCCTATCGCCGCTACTGGGTACAATGTTACGAGGAAGGGCTCAGAAAGGTAAGATGAATAAACATTCATGAATAAATCCATCAAAAATAAGACGTCTCCTGAAAATAATCTCGAATACGTCTTTTGGAGCAAAAATTAACATAAATCGTGTATTATTTTCGGGTAAACAACGGTAGATTTCTTCCCAGAAAAATATTTGTGTTGAAGCAAAACTGTTTTTCTGTTAGAGCGACAGAAGAGGAAATACGCTCTTACGTGCAAAATTTTCCATTAGCGAGAGTATGTGCCACAGTATAGAAGCCGTCCGTTGGGAAAGTTTCTATATTTGGCGCACTTGTGCATATTTTAGTCACTGATGCGCTAACAAAGTGACATTTTGAGCCATGCTTGGCCGTCTAACGGGAAAAACCCTTTTGAGTACATGAATTTCGGTATTTTTCTGTTATTTCAGATCTATCAAATTTCATTTACCTAACTTGTTGTGTCCTTGAGCACAACAAGTTAGATGTGTTCAAGGGCACAAGATATAACCGCAAATAGATAAACCTTGTGGCGTATCTATAGGGAGCGGTCCGTCCCGGGCGGCAAAATCAGAAAAAAAAATCAATTTTATAACTAAGAAGAGCAGCGGCACTACTTCAATTATTTGTATACATAAAAAAATATCTATTGTAATTAATTTATATTTTTCGCTTTTTTTCCATAAATTGGGGTTATATGAAAGGAAGTCTGGTGGTTGACACACGATTTCACAACCTATCTGCAGAGATGAAGGACGTCAAACGACGAATTAAGTTATTAAATCTATTTTTCACCTGGAATTTTTTATTTTGATGTTTATGTAACTTGTAAAGAAAGGGTGGTATGCTGAAAGTTCGTCCTGGGCCGCAAAAGTTGCAGCTACTCCACTGGATAGAACATTAACTCTGATGGATTTGTTCCAAAATTTGGTACAGGTATACAATATAGATCATAAAATCATAAACTACTAAATTTCATCTACCAAGTTCTTTGTGTTATTGAAGCATCGTTACCACATGCACACAGACGGACAGACAAACCTCCCGTAAATTGATTTTATCCAGAATTTGGCAGAAATCTACAATTTTGCTGTAAACAGTGCAAAACTATAACAAAATTTTATCCGTCTAGTTCGTTGCATTTTGAAGTTAAAACGTTTACAGACCGATTGAATTCCAAAAATGTGTTTTGGGTCTGAAATGTGGAAATTCACTAAAATCTCGAGAACCCACCCTAGGTCTACCCCAGATAGCCTGTACACATGCAGCAAGTTTGATTTTTCTTGATATTAGCTTGTTGTGACAAACTTGATGTGGCATCTTTGCAGCAAACTCCCTGCAAAGTAACATAGCATAATCGACCAACCCACTTACAAAACAAGTTTGCTGTGAAGATGTCATGACGAAATTCATACCACGATTTCAAAACAAGTTTGCTGCAAAGATGATAGCACACTTACAGATAATCTTTGTCTCTGTTTTAAAAAACATCCGATTTTTAATAGCATCTCCTAGACCGTCCTTCTTTTTATTAATTCAATAAATCAATGATAATTTGTAAAAAAAAACTAACTTTTTTATTAAAAAAATTTTGAAATATTTTCCATCTTTTTACTAAATGTAGAACTCGTACTTTAAAGAAAATTTATATCGCCTTTTTCTTAATGTTGAAATTTTAATGTTCATAAACAAAATTAAATCTAAAAAACAGTTAACGTTTGTTTAACTTACATTTCGTCCCATTTTAAATTTAATTACTTTTGAACCCTAATTTCATAATTTATTCTACTAGCAAAACGTAGTTATTAGCGAAAATCGCTCTCTCTTTGACTTCAAATCAAGAAACTCAAGAAACTCATGAACTTCTCAACTCAAGAAATTAATGAAATCAAGAAAATAGTTTAAAATAAATCGTATACGAATCGAGTCGAATGATGTATTAGCAAAATCTATCTTCTCTCGTAGTCGAGCTGGCCGAGTGGTCTAGATGTCAGGCTACTGAGCGATAGGTCGCGAGTTCTATTCATAGGCTGTGTTCGTACTCTGTTTTTGCTATAATTTGCAATGAGTTTGACGCGGCAAGCTTGCTGCAAATTCGTCCCATGGTGACTTCGAAGCTTGCGTTAACTTGCTGCAAACTTGTTTCACACTTGCACTCTTGTCGTGTCAAATTTGCTGTAAGCTTGCAGATTTGCAGTGCAAGTCTGCTGCAAACTAAAATTGCTATCACCTTTCCAAAGATAAAGATGGGAGAGGGCGAAGGGCCCCATTTTATGTAGGTGCACCATTGGGACGGGGACCGGGGGCGCAGGGCCCCCTGTCGGGAAAATTTTTGTACCCCGTTCACGCAACGGGGTATCCAACAAGTAGATTAATAAAGTGCTGGCGAAAATTTGAGACCAATTTCATTATATCCCTCCCCCGTACAGCTGGCCGTGCCCCCCTGTTGGTCAAATCATGACCTCCCGTCTGGCAGAAACAAATTTGTATACCTGATCCCTTTTCATATATAAAAAAAGGTTAGCTTAGACCCCCAGATTAGAAGATAAATAAGCAAAGAAGCATTAATTAACAATAGACATAAAAAAATCAGGTTTAAAAGTGGTACTAAAAAAACTTGGAAAAATTGTTCGTCAAGATCATCTTTAGCTAGTTTTGCTAACAAATACTGAAGAATGTGAGGGTAGATTGGGACGTGTCCGTTTCAGCTATCCCATAAGTGTTCTGCAATCTAAGATCTGAGAAGTTTTAATCCGATATTAAATCTTACTTTCATAATAATTCATACTCATGTGGTACATGTCATATGCGGTCATAAAACCAGGAAACAGAATTATATATTACGTCTTGTACTGTAACCGTGACGTATATTTTTATTTATGATTTTGCGCATCATTAGGGCATTTTGTTTCTGTTATTCGATTAATGATTAATAAAGGAATTTCTTTCTGTGACTAAAAATTTTAAACAGCAGTGTTTAAAATATAATGGCATTTCATGTGAACTCCAATGGTGTGAAAGTTTATAACGGATTTGATGCCAAAAGTCCATTTTTAATCGGTGTAGCTGGTGGAACGGCATCTGGAAAGGTGAAAAATTTCTTAGTTATTTCATTATTGATCTTCAAAACTTCGGATTATTTCTTTAATTTCCCTTGAAATTTTACATATTTAAAGATAGAATAATCAATAAGATGCTACATAGTTAGAGGCATAAGGAAGGAGATAACTGCATAGTCAAAATTTAAACATATTTTTATTTTAAATGTAGAATGATTTTAGATGAGATGGACAAAACAAACTAAACAAGAATTAATGGCTCGACTTTAAACCTGTCGTATGCAATTTGGATAGGCCCCTTTGTTCGTAATTAGTGAAAGCTATTGTTATTATTGTTTATCTAAGTGATTTAATGTCCAACTCTCGTAGAGACCAAAGTTAACTTTTTTTTCACTTAACTTTGGGAAAGGAATGATTAATTTAGATCAGATTACTGGTGTTGTTTTTTAAAGTATGCCTTTTTTTAGATTCTTTCTTTCCTCCTTTTTCTCTTCATAGAAGGTCAGAGAGACAAAAGGAATATACTTCATTAAAATTGAATGGGTGACCGATCTGGCTGTTCAGAGGGGTTTGAGTGGTTGATAATAGAAGTTATTTTAACATGATATTTATGGCCATTGAAAGAGCTGGCTGCTTAGAGAGATTTTACTGTGCCTCAAATCATGAGAATGGCTAAATTTTCAGAAAGTATTTTGAAAATTGTTAAGAACAAATAAAAGATTTTGAGTGAGTTAAAGAAAAAAGGACTAAAGAGCATGTTAAGACAAAATATCGTCACTTAACAAGCAACACCACCTATCTCAATTTTTTGAAATTTCAAAGAGGAAGAAAATACTCAATTTTTCACAACAAATAACGAATGTCTATGAATTTTTTTTTCACATCTGGTTGAAATATGTAGTCTCATGTTTATATTGGATGTTACAAAAATTCAGAAATATTTTTTATTGGTAGCGAAAAATTGAGTATTTTCTTCTTAGAAATTTCAAAAAATTGAGATAGGTGGTGTTGCTTGTTAAGCGACAATATTTTATTTATTTATACTTTAATTACCTAAGATGATGTAAATAAACATATCCTTTATTCTCCTCAGATTTATCAAACACTTAACTGTCAGAACTTTGTTTGCACTAAAATTTCTGAATAGAGTAAAATATCATAATTTTTATTCATGACATTTTTAAAGTACCTTTTATTTTTTAGGCTATTAAATATCAGTTCTATATTCTTGCATGGTAGTATAGAAGACCCAATTTCTGATATTATTTAATGTATGTAATTGTGAATGTTTATATTTTTAATAGTGGGAAAATAATTTTAACAATTTTTATTTAAAATTGAAAAATATGGAAGAAAATATGCTGAATAATAAACAAAAAGTAAATGTGTGTTAGAAGTACAGACACATTTTATTTTGATGATATTCATTTTTTATATTACAAATTTTCCATTCTTTAATACATTCGGAGTATAATTTAATGGTTCTAAATAAATTTTAAAACTTAGATTTTTATATTAAAGCATGGTTTGTATTATATTATGGTACAGAAATGAAATGCTTTATAACAATGGAATTTTTTTTATTATATGTATATGCAATTTAATATCTATTTATTCAGCAACTTCCATATCATTAAAAAGTTTATATATGTGTATTGGATACTTATAAACATTGGTTTCATTGAGTTTACTTTGACATGTCATTTTGTAGTTCAGAATTCTGTTAGTTTAGTTAGCCATTTTTATAGTTAATCTCATTACACATGCAAAAATCTATACTCAATTTGATTAACTGTCACATAAGCAATTAATTGTGTGCATCAAACTTTCATAACTAATTAATTAATACAAGCATCAAATCTTAATAAGTTATTGGATAAGATTAACTGAAAGAATTGCAAATTTTGCTAAGCATATCAGTAGGTATTTGAGCGTATTCTCTATCAAAGGCTGCTCGTAATTCATTGATTGTAGCTGGTCTTGTGCTTTAAACCTTATCTTTCCAGTTTCCCATTAAAAAGAAATCCATCAGGGTGAAATCCAATGAAAATTGTGGAAATTCAACATTACCTCTTCACCTTAATAATTCAGCAATGTAGTTCTAACTCAATCTAACACTTTTGGGTTTTGATGCTTATTATGAATTATGATGCATGCATTATAATAGTTATTCAAAGTGAGAATATATTTTTAGTTGGACACAGTGTTATTGTACTGTGTGTCCACTCTTATAGTGGCTCAATAGCTAATTTCTAAACCATTAGAGATAGACATATAGTTTCAAATGTAAAAATGCTATAAATGAAGGGAAGAATTATATTTTATGTTTTTTGAGTCAATAAATATATTTCTAAAAAAAGTTACGAATTTTAATTTTTGTAAGGTTTCCTGGTCCTATCAGTCATATTTAGTAAAATATTCTTCACACACCAAAATTTTACACAAAAAAAGTTCCACTCTCCTACCAGTAAAACTGATTGAGTTATGAAGCTTTGAATTTCATAATTTTAAACCAGTCAGCGGCCTCGTCGAGCAAGTGGTGGATCGTCTTCAAGGCGGCTTTTGAAATGGTGTAAAGTGGTCTAAGTCAGCGATATTCAAAGCTCCATAACTTGGTCAGTTTTAGTCACAGAAGAGTGAAACTTCTTCTGTTTAAAATGTTAATTTGTGAAGAATATTTTACTAAATATGACTGATAGGACCAGGGGACCTTATAAAAAATTAGAATTCGTAACTTTTTCAGAAATATTTATTGACTAAAAATATATACATATCATTCTTCCTTTTATTTAGAGCGCTTTGACAATTGGAACTATGTGTCTATCTCTAACAATTTAGAAATTACCTTTTGGACCACGATAAGAGTGGACTCCCTGTATTTGAAACCTAAATTTAGTTGAGTATTTATTTCTTTTTTTCATGATTGCACAATATATTTTGAAATATTTCATAAAATGCAATAAATTGCCTTTCAGTCTACAGTATGCCAAAAGATAATGGAAAAAGTTGGAGAATACTCTGCAGAACATCAGCAAAGGCAAGTGATTTGTATCAGCCAGGACAGCTTCTACAAAGAACTAACTCCTGAAGAAAAGAAAAAAGCCGCTAAAGGAAAATATAATTTTGACCATCCAGGTACATTAATTAAAGTGTATCTATACTAACTGCCTTTGTCCATCCTGTTTAGCATGAATCTTGGTTGTGTTTAATTTCAATTACCTAAATCATTTGTGCCTAACTTAATTCTCATGGTTTCCTCAACAAGTATTTTTAAACTTCAAATTGTGATTGACATTTAAGCTGTGTTAGCCTTACACTTGTTCTATTTATTGTGTATGAGAATCTCCCAAACATTGTCAAGTTGCATGATGGCGCAGTTGCATGAAAAATGTAACTGTTCATGTCATCTAACCTTTAACTAGTTGATGTCTTATGCAGTGTTCAACTTCATTTTCTCCACTTTTTTCTCGTACAATATGTGCAGTTTCCTATTCTAACATCAAAATGGTATGAAGTATTATATGAGCATGTCATACACTGTGTTATCTGATTTAAAACATGCAAATAAAAAAAAATGAATAGTATAATCTTTCAGCTTGCCAGATATATTATTTAATACATTACAGATATGTTACTTAAAATATTAAAGGTTTTGTTTATAGATACCACAGAAATTTGATGAATTAAAATGAGGAAGTAAAAATTCATTACAACATCCCCAAATAATATGAAAAAAAAAGGAATGAAAAACCTGAATCTTTATTCTTTATCTTTCAACATTGATAAAAAAAACATTCAATTAAATATTGGAAATGGCTGGAATTTCTTTGCAGCAATGAAAAGTAATGTTGCAGATTGTGCATAAAATTACTTTTTGAAAAATGCAAAAATTGAGGGGAAAAATGCACAATAATTAAATTGTTACAATTGAAATTGTTATTTCTTGAAATTATGAGATGGAACAAAAATAATTTTTGTGTGATGAAGTTATCAACAAAAAATGCCAAAATTTTACTTCAATTTTAACTAATTAGAATTTCCAAAAAAAAAAAAAAAAAAAAACCCTCTGAGGTTTGCATTTTTACCTTCCAAATGTATTTGTACCAAATTCAGTAGCTCCGGATCCAATGATCTGCCTGTGCCACATTCACTTTTATTATTATTAATTTGTGGATATCTATATTATATAAAACGCTTAAGCGTGGCGCAAAAAAATGACCTTTATTTCTTTCTCCCCGTTGGCAACGATCAGTTTGTTTACCAATCTCAACCCTGACGCCAAGATTTTCGCTAACCGAGCTAATCGCTTACGGATTACAGGAGAAGTCGTTACTCTTTTTTGAATTTATTTATTTAAAATTAACTCTTTGCGAAGTTTTGAATAAAATTTGCGTAGAAGAGAGCACCGTGCAAGGGAATTCCTGGATGAAAGATTTCAGCGAAGATTGGCGAGAAAGCCGCCGATAGGCTTAGGGAGCCAGAGTCTTTTTTTTTTTTTGTGATACTAATTGTGTGCACTATTTACTATGTGTAAAAATAAAAATTACAGAATAAAGACCAGAGAACTAATTATACATCAGAAAAGTTCTCTTGCACACTGCTCTCGGAGAATTATTAAAGTTGCATACTCTTTGCAACGTATATATAGAGAGAGATTAGATTTTTTTGCCACCGTGTTTGTACGGACTGTTTTAGCTCATATATATTTTCACTGGAAGAGAATTACCACATGCTGCTAATGGTGAATGATAATGTTGCATACTTTTTGCTTTTCTGTGTAATATTTCATAAAAAAGAGTGCATATTTAAAATTTTGCTTAAAAAAGCAAGGATTTTTGAAATTTTTGAGAAAAAAGCTATCTTATCAATTATAAAAGGCTAAAAGTAAATAATTATTATTAGTTTTAAATTTGAATAGTTAATATGAACATGTTTCAAGCCACTATTTTCTTTAAACTGTCCTTTTTTAGCTAAAAGGTTCCAAGATGGTTTACATCTTTCTACGACAAGATACGATCAAGAATTTTCTGAGATTTAAAACACAAATGACTGCACTGAGAAACACACTATATTTTTCTTGACTAAATAATTGTTGAAATAAGCATGTATACAATTGGGGAAGCTTTTCTGTGTAATATTTTATAAAAAAGAGTGCATATTTAAAATTTTGCTTAAAAAAGCAAGGATTTTTGAAATTTTTCAGAAAAAAGCTGTCTTATCAATTATAAAAGGCTAAAAGTAAATAATTATTATGGGCTTTAAATTTGAATAGTTAATATGAACATGTTTCAAGCCACTATTTTCTTTAAACTGTCCTTTTTTAGCTAAAAGGTTCCAAGATGGTTTACATCTTTCTACGACAAGATACAATCAAGAATTTTCTGAGATTTAAAACACATTGAGGAAAGCACTATTTCTTTCTTGGTTAGATAATTGTTGAAATAAGCATCTATACAGGTGGAAAAGCTTTTCTATATAATCTTAATATAAATAAAAGTTTCTACCGGGTGTATGTGGATATGTATGTGGGTGTTGCATGTATTGGTAACTCCCACATCCTCCTAACCAATCACCGATCGTGTCTCTCAATCCACCCCACCTATTACTTCTAAGCATTGGCAAGAGCACTTACGAACTTTCGGTCCGAAGTTAATTAAAGAAAATGCTAATTATAATCAAATCCGCTCTTCCAGAGTAACTCTGAGCAGATTGTCTGACAAAACATATTTTGTTAACGTAAGTCTAAATTTTTACCTTCTAACGATACCAATTTACTGTAACATTCTTTTCCTTCCACGTTATTAATTTTAAAGTCTATAACAATTAAATAATTAATAAAATCCTAATGACTCAAGGACTTCAAGGAATAGTTGATTGCCATTTTTCAACTGACCACACAAGATCCTTCCAGGAATGCAAAATGAGGAATAAATTTCTTTTAAAAATCAAATACTGAATCCTTCCTTTCCATGTAAATCAAATTCAATTGATAAATAAAATTAATATTTTTTACCATCTTAAAGAGTAAAAATTCTCATTTTCTGTAATGAGATATCACTAATTCTTATTTCTGTGACATTTTTCATTCAACTTTTTATATTCTTAATGAAATTCCATGTGTAGACGATTTTGAAATAATGCGAATTTATAGCTAACGTTGCTAGAGATGGTTGACTTTGAACTAATTTCTACCTTTTATTTCTTGAAAAATTTGCTGAGACATATAAAATAAGGCAGAATTTATATGTATCCGTCTGTCCGGTTTGTCAATCCGGGTTGGTCACAAGAACCTCCTAAACGGGTGAACGGTGAAAGGGCTTGAAATTCCTGCATTTGCATCTAGAGTTATACTTTTGTATCAGTAAGTATTTCACTTAGATAATCAGTTCTGTGATATTTTAATTAAATAATTTAACATTAGCCGCTTTTGGGCTTCCAATGTTTAGACGTTTTGATAACTTCCTGAAATCTTTTGTGATGATAGTACTATTTTATTACTCAGCATCTACAGAAAACATCTTTAATGCTTATTAATTCCACTGTTAAAATATCATGCAGGTTTGCACATTTTAATGTAATTTTAACAATGTATCTTATAGAAATAAATCTGCCTTCAATGATTGCTCATACTTTTATTGCAAGCACTATTAGCACCCTCCTGGAAAGGTTCATAGCCTGGTGTGCCAGTACTACTAATTAATGAACTCTGAGCATATAATTGAGATCATGTGAATGGGTAATGGCAGTTAAAAATTACACCTGAGGTACAACGTCATGGAAAGCCACTATGACCTGATATAGGGAGAAGAGAGAGTGGGTTTTAATTCCACGCCCGGAGCACACTGGCGATCAATACTCATGTTCAAAAGGCACAAAATCCTCCAGTAAAAAATATCTTTCAAGGGCTCCTTCCAGCTGAGCACCTGAAGTGGCATGGAGCAATTTGGAAAACCATTTTCCTCTATTGTCTTGAGACAGGGTCTGTCTAATAGTGTACAGCCCACACAAACTTCCCAAGGATCCAAGGTAAAGCTGTCGCGGTATGTTGCAAGTATATCAGAGTACCAATTTATATATCCATATCAGCATACATGTATAGTACACCCTGTCAGCCACCCAATTAAGTACATTATTAACCATGAACTTTCCTTCCCTCTAAATGCAAATAAAATATCTATCTGCGAATCAAAAAAGAATTAATTAGAATCTCACATCTGCTTTCTCCGGGTGTTTAGCTTAGTACTTCTGTATAAAAAGAGGTACATTTAAAATTTAAAAAAGCAAGGATTTTGAAATTTTGAGAAAAAAGGAAATCTGATTTAACTATAAAAAAGGCTATAAAGTAAAGAATATTATAACCTGAATATATGTAGCTAAGCCCTGCTTACCATTCTCTTTAAAACTTGTCCTTTAAAAGGTCTCAAGATGGTCACATCTTCTGGCAGATAACTAAGAATTTTCTGAGATTTCAAAACAGATTGAGGAAAAAAGCACTCACTTTCTTGATAATTGCTAGAAATAAGGACCATAGAAAGTTTTCTTCTGTGTAATATTTATAAAAGAGTGACATTTAAAATTTTAGTTTTAAAAAAGGATTTTGTGAATTTTGAGAAAAAAAGTTTATCCATCAATTATAGTGCTGCCAGTAAAAGTAAATAATTATTATTTATTTTAACTAGTTAATAAGGACAAGGCCATGCTCAAGTTTCACTATCTTCTTAAACTGTCCTTTTAGCTAAAAGTATTCCAGACATGGTTTACAGACCTTCTACAAGATGCTAATCAAGACCTTCTGAGATTTTAAAACACAAATGACTCGTAATCTGAGAACATACTATATTTCTTCTGACTCAAATAATTGGTTGCTGAAATAATGTATACAAGTAAAAGTTTCATTTATATCTTATAGACGTGCAGAGTATATTTAAAAATCTTGCTTAAAAAATGTTGATTTTGAAATCTTGAGAAAAGTTTATCCATCACCAGCATTAAAAAGTAAGTACTCATATGGGTTTTGAACACCGAATTGTTAATATGAAATATGCTCCGCCTATTTCTTTAAACCTTTTTAGCTGTGCTAGCCGTAAGATGGTTTAATCTTCCACTTGCTAAGACATTAACCAAGAATCTCTGAGGATTTAAAACACACCTATATTTTTCCTGACCAGCATCTATGAAATAAAGGGTCGTATATGGAAAAAGCTCTCTTCCTTCTGAATTATATCTACTGCAAAGAGGGGCAGATTTGAAATTCCTTGGTGGAAAAGCAATTTTGAAAAATTTATTTGAAGATTCTTGGAAAAGCCATCTTAGGTGGAACAGTTATACAGCTAAACCTGAATGCACGGCAAAAGTGTATGCTAAGAAGTTCAAATTCTGATTTGATGGAAAATAATCTGATTTTAATCATCTGATTGCACATTACTCAAATCTCCTCTTCACATTTATTATATATCTGTACACAGAAGATTTTAATAGAAACTGGATGGAAAAAAATTAATCTTAGAGTTCTTGAAATTCAATTAAATTTAATTTTATTGAATTAATGTACTTATAATTCTGTCATCACAGAAACGATAACTTGCAAGCGTAGATGTTTCTACATATCGATCCTTAAAGAACGTGACTTTTGGTGTCAAGAGCTGGAGTTATAGGCAAAGTATATATATAAAGACTTATAAATTAACTGTGCTAGAGACACCCAGGTCTTCACAGCTGGCTGGGCAGGTTTGTAGAGAATTGAGACGTGTTTAACCTCCTAATATATATGTGGGCAGAGCCTCTAGTATATATATAATTACTACTTAAATTGTTTCTTTTCCTAGTCTCTTTTGTAATCTATGCAATAAGTTGATCTACTCAATGTTCCAGTGTTCTGTTCTAACGAAAGTACAGGAAAACTTCATCAAAGAATACTGGTTTCAAAATGAATTGCAACCATTGATGCTTGAAATTCATCTAAACTACAGAACAAGGTTACAAAACTATATATTCTCAATACACTAGCTACATGGCTCTCGGTATGGGCACCCAAGCTCAAGACTTCCATATGTGCCAGTTTCTAAAGAAACTTAGAGGCAGAATTGAAAAATGTCTCTACTCTACACCTTGTAATTTGTACTGCTGATGTACGCATGAAACTGTAATATGATTCTACAGGTCTTTAAAACAGACATTATGATACACCGAATTTGTCACTGTTCTCTAATACTTTTAAAACCTTTCATTTCCTTTCTTGTTTTAGATGCTTTGACAAATGAGTTGATGCACAAAAGCTCTATAAGAAATCTTGCTGGAAAAGGTTCAAATTCCAGTTTATGATTTTAAGACAAATCTGTAATTATATCTTAAAAATTGTATTTTGGCCTCTTTATACATATATCAGAGTATGTGCACTAGTGCTCTGTATACATTTTAAATACTGTCTATTGAGTACTGACTCATTATTAACACAAAAGTAGCCTAAATTTATGTTTGAAAAATAACTCTAGAGTATACTCATTGGTTAATCTGGGAGTCTACGGAGCACCACCACTCTGGCCCCTCGAGGATCGACTGCCAACTCCCTTTGCCATGGATAAGAGAGGTTGATTTGTCTGGTTTGTGCAAAGATGTTCTAATGGGGAGGATACGCCGCAAATTAATCTTCATTGGTACTGAAAACTACAGCATTACCTACTCTAATTGGACTGTCTATTCATCTCGATTATCGACCCATTTGAATTCCAATAAAACCTCAGTTTAAACCCTCATTTGTCATCACTATTCTGGTTTCATTTCCAATTGATAAGTGAAGGTTTATATCTAAGGCGTTGGAAAGAGAAGCCACTGATGTTTCCTTTTTTTTCTGTGTTAAAAAATTCATTCGGTGTATATCACGCTTGAAATGCGAGGTACTGTACGTGGAAATTATCGCTTCTGAATCTCCAAAAAAACCTAGAAGAGATTCCTACATTCAAATGAAAAGGATTCACTAGTTTCCTGCTATTGGAAAGTTGTCATTGATGTTCTTTTAAGGAAAAATCTATTGTTCAATACACACTTTGAAAACGTGACATCATTTGCTCCAATCTCTCCTTTTCTAGGCGATGATGCGCAAGAGAAAAATAAAAGCACACTGTACATCCAAAACGGTTTTAGCGATGGCAGTAAAATTAAACAAATAACTAATAGGAAACAGGCACTTTAAACTCCAGGCTTACTAACGATGAATAGATAAGAATTTAAAAATTCTATTTTTTTTATTTAATTGACACCTGTGAAACAGATTTTCTTACAAAATCTGGGTTGCAGGCTAGAAAATGGCAGTGTAACTGTAGTAAAGTTTAACTGAGGCTGACTGTACAGCTGGAGCCAATGGTTCAGCAACTGGCAAGGAGCTTGCAAACCAAATGGTACTGAATAAAATAGGCTCTGTGGAACTTAGAAATCATATGCTTTTTATCAGGATTCTGTAAAAAATCTCAGCTGTAAAAAAGAGAATCAAGGAAATTGGCAGGGGAGAGGTTCACCTTGGGAGATTTTTTTCAGAATTCTTTTGATATTGACTAATCTGTTACAAAATTTTACCTGTATTCTTTAAATATTTGTCTCTACATATTATCAAATAGTTTCATCCTATATCCAGAAGTAAAAATTAAAAAAATATTTAGTAACTTGTAATTTATCCCAAAGTGTCCCACCCAGAGGCACCTGGGATACAAAATAGCCAGGAAAAGTCTAATAATTGAATTACAAGAGCTAATGGAATTGTTTGTCTAGGAAAAGAAAAGTATTCTGCTGATAAATAATTGTAAAATAGAATATTTTCCTATTTGTTTTATAAAGCTTCCATTTTATTTACTTGAAAGTACTTATACATACAACAATAAATTTTATATCCAATTTAATCACTTGTTGGAATCAAACCCAAAGAACGCTTGGTACTCTGCTCTAATGGTCTTTAAGTGTTAATAGGAACAAGCCATTTGAGTTTACGATGATTTGTCCTCTTTTGGGATAAATAAAAGGCCGAGATTTGTTCGTCATCTCAAAAAAGATAATCTATCTATTCCACTCAATTCTTTCCTACTTGACTATGAAAGTAAATAAATAGATCTTACTTGCAAATTTCCTAAATAAATAAATCTCCAATATTTAATTAGACATCCTTTTGATGAACTTTTCTTACTATGGTGACGATGTCAATTCTACTGTTTTGTTTTCATTCATGTACATCATCACTACCACACAGAAAGCCATGGAATAAAATCACATCACATTGGTTTTCTGATAAAATACTTTCTACTAATCTCTGAGTATTGAATCTCATCTTCACTAATACTACTCACCGCCTAACCAGTTGTTTTTAATCTCTTTCTCATATCTAGTACTTCTTTCTTTTGTATCATATTCTTTTAAATGAAAGGATAGTATCTTCAATCAGCTTTTCTGGAGGTCTAAATATATAGCTAATCTTCACCCTTTTCTTCCTCGTTACTTGTCTTTCCTGAGGTCTTTGGAAATAGCCCATATCTAGTGTTTTAGGTCCATAAATCTAAAATTAGACCTGCTTAATACTTTCATATGTTCATTGATGGAATTATCATCAGTCATGCGTTGATAGGTAATTCACTCATCACATTTTGATTGCAAGGATAAATCGTATACTTGAAAACAGAAACAATGTTTTTTTGCGTAAAAGAAATGATATGCATTGCCCATACATCTGCAGTGTATCATAAACTGATATAGGCCTCCCAGCATGTAAGCATCCATTGACTATGGCGGCTATATTGGTAATGTTCTCAAAGAGCCAACAATTAATCCAGTGTCAGTTGCGACTTGTGAGGGAGCAATGGCTGTAACTGAACAAAGGTTT
>BGPR01002718.1:9733-23318 GCA_013235015.1 Araneus ventricosus
TAAATTTTCGAATCTCATAGGTCAACGAGAAGTGGACCAAAACGCACATTCGTATGCTTCACTATACTACGAAGATAAACGCAAAACACACCGCATTGTGTAATTATGTCATATTAGAAGAATCCCGCCGGTTTGTATAAGTAACCACCATCATAAAATACTTGAAGACGTTTAATCAATTTAAAATACATTTAGGAAGCAGGAATTTATTTGTTAGTATAGAATTTTTATTTTCTTTATTCTTAAATTCTACGTTTATTTCTTTTCTTAGGCCAATCGCTTACTTCAAGCTCTTTCTGTTCTTATTCTTAAGATTAAGCGAAATGAAACACCTTATTTTCCGCAAATAAATTGCTTGGAACCCAATAGCTTATATATGCGCTTTTTGTTATACATTAATTTTAAAACATCGTCTGTGAAATGCTGAATCAACTGTCTTTCTGTTCATTTGAGTCTCCCTTTACAAAAACTAAAAATCATTTCCAGGACGAGATGTTCACGAACTTTCTTGGGTTTTGTACCGTATTTGAAGAACCCTTTCTGCTGCTGCATTGTTTCCTATACTGCACTTCAAATTTGCTAACTTTAAAATTAATATCAAACGGAAAATAAAAGAATGAATAATTTTCAGTTCCGAATATTATAAGTGCGCGTAAAAATTTCCTACAAATCTAATAGAACGTTGAAAAATATCAAAGACTCCAACCAGTAACAAAACAAGGGATTCAGAAAATCTCAGGCTTTCGAAATGGAACATCTAAATTTAAGATAGAAATAAGATTTTCAGAAAATATTACTGGAAAAAAATAGTTTTCGCTGTTATTTCCTGTAGTCTCGCATGTGATCCGTGCAAGTTCAATTACATACAAACAAAGTTTAATCTTTACGCCTTCTTAAAAATAATTCATGCATAAGTAAATACAAAAATCGCCATGCATTCATTTTAATATTCATCTGACAGTTTCTGAAAATTCAATTTTTCATTCCAGAAGCTCAAACGAAAAATGGAAACTTCCTCTTCAGTTCAAATTCCTTCTTCAAAAGTCATAAACATAAAAGATAAGTATTCCGTTATTTTCAAACACTTTTCAGAAGTAAAAAATAAAAATAGTCCGTGAATTTTCGATGAATTTAAAATGCTTTAAAAGGAAAGAAATATTTGATTATGGATATTACTAAGTCGAGTTCAACGAAAACATTTGAGATTGTTTTTATCAGTCTGATTTGCGTAGTGGTACAACTTCTGATCAACAACTTTAAACATCTCTGGTTTTATATTAATATAGCGGATTTCTTCTGAAATCCCGGTCATCCACCATAGAAATATTTGTATTTCTATTGCTTTCATAAGTCTCAAAAATTATATATAAACACGCTGTCTTTCTTGGAAAATCTTAGATGGACTGATGGTACCTCCAAAACGTAGGATGTGAGGAGGATGTTACCGATTAAACTGAAGATTAGTTTAGTTGAGTTATATTAATGTCCCGTTTTGAAGCAATACTAGGGCTATTTTTATAATTACCTTTTTATAAACATTTAAATTATGAAATGTTTCATGCGTTTTATTAAGTTTTTAAGATATTTACATTTTAATATCTTTTTTAATGTTTTAAAGATTCAAAGTCAACTTTTAATTTTCTTTTACGATTTGCAATGTCTTCAAGATTTGCTACTTACGGCTTTTGTTGCTCGTGTGCTTTATGTGGCATTCACTCTGCAATTGGAGTTTTATCTGTAGTTTGCATTTTCTGTAAATAAATAAATATTGAGACGGACCTCGTAAATATTAACCGCGGTCAAATGACGACATATGATACTCTGTCATTGCATATGAAGACTCCTGTCACACAATTTGAAGAACAAAGGTTTAAGAATGTAGCCAATAACCAATGTTCAAGGAAAAGAATTCAATTAATAATCAAACATATTCATGAATATGAATTCCTGTTCAAACCAGATTCATAGTGACAACAACTAAATGTTCAAGCGCGATTCATAATGGCAACAACTAATGGTTCTAGTGGCAACAACTAATTGTTAACATGGGATTCATAGTAGCAACAATTAATTGTTCTAGTGTGATTTGAATATGTTTCAGACTCAATAGTGAAAATAAAAACTTTTATTCACAGAACATTTGTTTTAAAATAAGACTGTTATCGTGAAACATCTTGAACAGACAGAGCTGCTTTTATGTATAGGTTTTTGTTCTGATAGTGTTTAAGTTTATTTTATTATAGATATTTTTCATTTTCAATTCTGTAAACATCTGGAAATTGTAAATAGCTTTATAAATTTTTTCCAATAAAGTGGTTTGGGTTTTTGGTTGTGGGGGTGGTTTAGCCACTTTGCGCCCATTTAAAACAACTGGTGAGGTGACTCTAGTAGTCATAGGTATCGGGGGTTCAGGATGGCTTTAGGTCAGATGACGAGGACGACACCTGAGCTGCTGCCCTCCTCTCCAACCTTCCGTATCACACCGGCGGGAGAGCGTTTGTCCCACTATACATAATTTGGCGTGTAACAGGCGGATCCTCAGTGGAATTGGGTTTCGAGCCTGGAGTCATGTGGCTCTGAAGCCGGGACATTACCACTAGGCCACCTCGCCCCCATTAACCTAAAGGACTGCCAACAGTGACGGTTCCTTCTCTGGGGCTTGGGAGTTGCAATACTCCCATGCAATTGCCTCGTAATTTTATTTATTGTTTTTTCGTAATATTTGTTGACATTTCTGCAATGAGATATCCATGCTCTTAAGGGATCGAACATAAGGATCATGTTTTGTTTTCAGCTGGTAACTCAAATTTGGCTGAGATCACGATTTAGCTCCAAACGATTGCTCCAAAATTCGGTTAGTAGGCAAGCGAAAGTGACTTATAAATAGTTTAGTTTAGTTTAATTACGTTAATGCCCCGTTTAGAAGTAACACGAGGGGTATTTTGGGACATGACCTCGTAATTTTAAATCGCGGCCAGATGATGAGGACAACAGCTGAGCTGTCATCCCTTCTCCAAACTTGCGCACCACACCAGCGGGAGTACGTTTGACCCTCTACGTGTGATTTAACGTGCAACAGGCCTAATACACGACGGATCTTCAGTACCTAGAAGCCCTGCGGCTCCGAGGCGACCCCTTATCACTCGGCCTCGCGTCCTCGAATTATAAATAAGGTAAAACGTTGTTATTCGGACTGCGAATCTAGGCAGACTATCCCTAATTATAGGAAAACTCAGAAATTTGCTAAAATTAGAGGAAAAAAGTACGGCAACTTAATTGATATCATTGAAAATATAAATTTGTGAATTTCAAATAGCTTTAAAATAATTTTTTGTGCCATAATATTTTGGGAAGTAATCAAGGAAAAACGCAAAAATTTCGCTTAATTTTTTATTAAAATTCTAATTAAAATTTCGGAAAAAAAGGCTCAAAGGTGCACATTCCCACCCTCCAAAGTATATTTGTGCCAGATTTCGTAGCTTTATTTCCAGTCATCTGCCCTGTAGAGCGTAAGCGCGCGCATATTCTCCTTTATTAGTAGTAGAGCTAGAGACTAGCAGACTCGTACTAATCAAAAATACATTTTTAAACTTGCACAATAAATTTGGAGTTTTCCGATTGGTTTGCTATGCTTGCAAAGTGGCGAGATGAATTGGCGAAATCGTCCAGGCTGAGGACAAGGTTTTTCCCAATACAGAATGTATAGTTAAGTAGTGTTTTTGCCATTTCTCTCTAAAAAGAAGGATGGAGATTGGGAGGCAACCATTCATGATGTATCTAGGGGGGTCGTGAGCTTTCATATAAAATAAAAATTGGTGAAATCGGTGCAGTGTTTGGGCTGGAGAACTCTCTCAAGGGTAAAGAATATAAAATAAATAATAATGTAAAAAGATAAAGAATATAAAATGAGGCAGTGCTTTTCCGATTTCTCTCGAAAAGGGAGGGTGATGGGGAATAGGCGAACTTTGATGACATATCTATACGTCATAAGCTTCCAAAATAAATAAAAATAATCGAAATCGGTCCAGTAGTTAGTGGAGCATTCTGAGTACGGGGGAAGAGCTGGTCCTCTTGTTTTGCCAATTATTTTAAATGTATAGATATGTACAGGTTTAAAAATAAATTAATAATTATTTTCACTTGTAACGGCCATTATTTTATTTTGTTATGACATTTAGATAATAATCTGCATTTTTTTCAAATATCAGCGTGGTGTACTTTATCTGCTAAGAGATTTTTGTTTTTCTATTATTGCTTTTCGTTCAGTCAGGCAATTCTTACTGCACCAACATTATACAAATAGCTATTTATTCGAAATAATTAATAATTATAATTGAGTTAGCTAATTTTTACTTAATTACCTTTAATTAAATATAAAATTATTTATTATGTGTTAACTTGAAGTTACCTAAATTAGAGAAATTTTTGCCTCCCGTCGGAAAATTTCTGCCGTCGCCTCTGCTTCAAAATTTCAAGAATATTGAAAACGTACGAAGGAAATTAGATGTTCTCTGAATTAATTATTTACGACGTCTGACATAGTTATGAATACAAGATTATTTAATAGACAGGCGCTGAATATGATACGAGCTTTCAGAAAATTCGTTAGATAAATTAAGATTTATTAACTGATGTAAGAATGACAGCTTGATCCAAATATATATTTTCACGTTCTCTAGCAATCCTTAAGTCTACAGGGTGCTCCGAAAATATCTGGCAAAAATGAGAAGGTAAAACAGGCATATGATAAGCATCCAGGGTCGCAAACGCCACTAGAGGCGGAACATGGCATTTAAAATAAAACAGCGCTGGCCAAAATGCCGATATCTTTGTTGCTCTTAAAGGTATCAAACTGAAATTTTTATATAAGTTGCCCTATATATCTGGCTCTGATGTTGTGAAAGAAAAATTAGGCTACCTTTAACGCATGCGCAGTAAAAAAATATTTACTATTAAATGCCTATACCTTCTCTAATTTTCAAGGTAATTACTTCAAATTTTAAGACAATGATTTTCTAATATACTGTCACATATTCTGCAAGTTTCATACAATTTGGTTGAAAACACTGCTGGTTCTAAGCAAAAAACATGCGAAAATGTTTAAGAAACCTTTATATTTTCCCGAATATTCCAGCTATTCTTACGAAAATGCATGCAAATATTGCGCACAACACACAAAATAATTAACGAAAGTTGTAAAACATTATCTAATTTCAGTGAAATGGGGTGAGGCAAAATGGCCTCGAGACCAAATCTTCAATGTAAATTGTTGTGAGTTAAAACCTATTCTTTATATGTTCGAAGTTCGAGGAGATATTAGAAAAAATGTGCTAAAAGTGTCGGCAATTGCGGCCAGCACTCTATTATTTCAAATGCCATCTGTTGCCTTCAGATGGCGTTTGCGCACCCATGTTCCTATGTGATTTTGGATGCTTATCTTATGCCTGACCTACGCTTTCATTTTTGTCAAATACTTTCGGAGCACCCTGTATATAGATGTATGCAGTGATAATTTTAATCAATGTTGTTTTAAGATTTCCGTGATCTTGTTTTATGAACTGAAGTTAATTTAGCTATTTTAATCAACTACGCAAATTTCGGATTCAAAACATCACTGCTGAACTATTTTCAGTAGTAAATTTTTGTCTGTTAGAAGTGTTATAACATTGTTAACTGAGATTTATCCAATAAATATGAAAGTGAGGAACTAAAGAAAATGAAAATGTAATAAATAACAAATTTCAGTGGTTAATTTTAATCAATATAAATCGAAAGATAAGTTTATGTTATATATTAAATTCATTTTAATTTCGAAGAAAATATTTTCGATTCATAAGCACAGACAACGTTAGCCGTTACGGGTAACAATTTCAAATTATTCTTGCAAAGGGTTATTACAGCATGATTTATTTTAATAATCCAATTCTTTTAAAAATAGTGATTATTGATTGATAATAAAAGTGAAAGCGCGTTTTTTGGCCCTCTACGGAATCAACAATCAGACCTAACCATCGAAGTTATAAAATTCGAAGAAAATATTTTCGATTCATAAGCAAAGACAACGTTAGCCATTACGGGTAACAATTTCAAATTATCCTTGCAAAGGGTTATTACAGCATAATGTATTTTAATAATGCAATTCTATTAAAAAATAGTGATTATCGATTGATAATAAAAGTGAAAGCGTGTTTTTTGGCCCTCTACGGAACCAACAATCAGACCTAACCATCCAAACTATAAAATTCGACGCAAATACATTTTGGCTGATAACAATGAGCCCTAGATGATGATTTCTCAAAATTAAAATCAATTGGAATTTAGAGAAATTTAAAGGAGACATTTATTGATTAAAAATAAAGTCAAATTTTATCTGTCATTACTTCGGTAAATATTGTTGTAAAAAAGGAATTTCATATTGTTAAATTCAGAAAGTTATACTTCAAATTATACCAATTATGTTCCCGTTCAGTTATTCCTCTAATCTTAACAATTTTTAACAACAGTTTTTATAGAACACACTTATATGAGTGTACTAAAAAGTGTTTCTTTCTAACTAGACGTATTTGGCGACCAACTAGTTAGCTGGGATTATTGCATGCTAAAAAAACTATTTTGAAAAATTATGAATGATTCAATTCAGTTTGTGACATGAATAAAATAAATAAATGTGGAAAAATTCAATATTCAACCTAAAAACACTAAAATGCATGAAAAATAAAAAAAAATTATGTTCGTTTTCATTTATAGAAATGTATATTATGACTGCAAGTAAAAGAAAACACCAATTCAATAATCAAAACTCTTTTTTTGAATCTTGCAAGATAGTACAAGAAAAAACTCAGTCTGTATCAAAATTTACCTTATCTAAGTAAACAGAAACCATAATCATATTTCATTCCATTTTGAGAGATTATTCCCATTTCCAACAGACACCAATTCAGCACTTCAAATTTAATCTTTTCCTTTTAAGAAGCTATTTTAAGATAACGACTATCTTGTAAATCGAAATAATGATTTTTACTCTTTTTTCACTTAATTTTCTTCTTTATTATTTCAAAATCTTAAGCAAAGCGTAAAGCATTCTCCAGTTTCACTAAGAACATACGTCACCGGATCGAACATCCTGAAACTACCAAAGTGGAATGCCCATAAGTCAATAATGGCCTGTTCAAATTTCAAGATTAATGACTTGCTGTTTTAAGATTTCTTATGGTAAGTGACGTTGACTCGATTTTTATGGCTTTATTTCAAAGCCTTTTCGTTTCATAATCTCTCACCAGAGACGAAAAAATGTGTTATTTATTTTTTATCAATAAATATTTCGATTTTAATGGGGGAAGAAAGCATTATGTTAAATGTAAGAAATGGTTTTTTTTCTCCGTTCCAATAATAATTTATACTTATATCAGTACTTCATTATTCTTTTTAGAATAGAATTATTCCCTTTAGAAATTCCCACTCAGTTTATTATCATAGTCAGACTTCATTATGATCACTAAATAATATCTTACTCCAAAGAGAATTTTGCTTTCAAATTTTACTTCAAAACTCTTTTTAAAAAAGCAGTTTCATGAATCCATTTTAATAAAGATATCAAAACTGGATTCTTAGTAGAATTGAATTTTCACAAAAGAATAGTTTATTTCCATTGAGGCGATAGAGTTAATGCATTTATCAAAATTTAGAAAAGTTATTTTTATCTATAAACTGCTTTGGAATACTTAGAAAGAATACATAAAGTAAATTTTCGAATTCACTTGTCATCGATTGATTAAAATGGAATAAAGCTTTAACTGTAAAACATTGTTCGTTTATTAGGGAAAATGATACAGGATAAAACTTTAGTTATAGTGAGTGTCCACTCTTTGTTCATTTAGAAAGAAAAATTATACAGTATAATAGTTGAGTTATATATTAACGCCCATTATTAACGTCCTGACAATAACTCCTGATGCAACATCTCTCTAACTCGTTGCAGGTTCGTAATTGTGTTCAGAGACATAATACCAAAATGTTTTCTTCTGTCTCAGGGAGGTATAAAACACGGAGATTCATTCAAACACTCGAGATCCAATTTTTGACGGTTGCATCATTTTATATTTCTGTCCTTAATTCGCGAGAAGGTATAATGATGAAATAAGAATTTTTGTGGTAAATAATTTAATGATTAATCTAACAATTATTTAAGCATTTAATTGTTTGAAATTCAGTGGAGAAACGCAAGAAAGATATCCGTCTATTCTTTGATTTATAATGGCTCTTTACTGCATTGGTCAAACTTAATAAAAATCGTGTGCTGTTTAAATTTATAATAATATTATGCAAAAAGCGAAAATTCAAAACCATTGAGTAAATAAAGCTGTAATATAAGGAGCTAAAGGCGTTTGAGATCATTTAGGACAAAGCTTTCTCAGAAACAATATGAAGGAGATCAAAAATGTGTCCCCACTGAGAAATTCCTGATGCTTATTCTTTAAACATCGATTTAAGTTCAGTATTGAACAAATGCTGGCTAAAGAAAAAAATGCCGCATGCTAAACCAAAATTCATAATATGGAATACAGAAGGGAGAATTACACTACAAACATCTTTTTGACTTCGCAAACTCTATATTAGCATATAAATTGCTGTTGCAAACTTTGCCAGTGGCAGAAACTGAGGCAAATGCAATTCAAACTCCTAAACTTGTTCTGGTATCTGACATATTTTTTCCGAAAGGCTGTTGTGTCAGAAAATAATTTTCTAATACTTTGCTCTCTTACTGAAGTAAACTCTAACTATAGCGGAACAGCGAGTAGTATGTGCCACTTAAGCAAAATTTAATATAAAATTTATATTTTTAGTTGGAATGTGCTATAGCTGTTCGAGAAATTACTCGAGAATAAATTTTATTCGCTACTCTTTCTAAAAATATTTCATGCCTAAATGACTTACTGATGATTAAAAGAATCAACCCTTTTGTGAAAATAGCTTGAAAATGTTTATATTTACATGCAAACTGCTCGGTGAAGGTGTGTAAGATATTAATATTACAACCAATTCAAAAATATTTCATTCTGAATACATTCTCTAGGAAAGTCTCTGTTGATACAAACATCAATTACACAATTGAGGTACAACATTTGTTTACACCATTTGATATTTGAACCTACCAGTAATATACAAAGATCGTCTTAGTTATTTTTAAGTTCCAGTTAAGGTTCTCAATTCATTTGCGATCACTGCCACCATCTATAATATTTCAAAAGACTTTCATTTAATTGTCAAACAAGACTACCTAAAGTAAATATTGTGCAGAATTTTCCATTTAAGCTTCTACTTGAATTAAAATATCAGAGAGTTTAAGGAGATTATAAGTTATCATCTGACTTCCTAGAAACGGGATTCGCATTGAAGTGGGTTTGAATTTTTAAAATAAATACGCATATAGCTCTTATTATACACTTCAGATAATTGAAAGTAAATGGAAAATACTGAATTAAGCATGATTTCGTATAAATGTTTGTTGCAACTTCTCGTTGTCGATAACTGTAAAGTAAATAATTTTAAATTTTACATCTCATTCAGTATGTGAAATCTGTTTCGATGTTATTAAGTAGATTAGCATAGGAAGGCAAATAAAGTTGTTTTGAATGAAATTTTGAAAGGTAAAAATATTTTCAATAGCATCGCAAGAGCGTCACATCTGTGCTAGAAAAAGAAGAAAACAGTGCATGCAGCTCAAAACTCAACTCTTTTGAAATAGGAATGCAAATAAGGTTGTATTGAATGAAAATTTGAAAGGTAAAATATTTTCAATAGCTTCACAAGAGCGTCCTATATGTTCTAGGAAAAGAAGAAAACTGTGCATGCAGCTCAAAGTTCAAATCTTTTGAAATATTTAGTGTTGGAAGGTAAGCAGTGAACAAAAATATTTATACCTTGCTTACTTTTGTATACGTAGAAAAATAATTCTACTGGCCAAAATATTTGACCTCAAGATATCAGTTAATCTAAGCGTTTTAGACCTTCCTGTGCCCCCCAAAAAATTTCGGCGATATCTTTGCCCCTCTATCTGTATGGCTCTGTGTAGAGTTTGTTCATGAGAGTCATTGAAAAACTCCACTCTCCTTACAGCGAAACATTTAGAGTTCCCTTAGTAATTGTCCCAAACAAATATCACCAGCTCTTTTTTGAAAATAACTGTTATCATGTGTTCCTACCCATTTAAGCTGTAATAAAAATCATTTCAATTAACATTTGTTTAATATGTTTTCTTCTCATCAATTCATTTCATTTACGAAAATCGACAGTTGAGTGTACGGTAAAAGCAGTCCAACAAACTAGATAACTGAAAGCGACGCTTTTTTCAACGAATATTCCAGAAACTCGGAGCACATGTATCACGAAAAGAACAGAACTTGCACAAATTAGCAACACAAGCAGACAGCAAATCACTAATAATAGCAGTAGTAGCACGAACAATAGTGCTCTGAGTTGCTGACCAACTCGAAATGCGAACAAGGCTTCAAAGAGACTGATTCAGACATCTGAGTCGCTTTGTGTTTATAACCTTTTCCGACAGAATGTATAAAATTCTCTCGAAGGTTCCTGATAACTCCGCCCCTAGTAGAGATAGGTCCAAAAATCAAGCATATTCAAGAACCTTCGTATCGCCAAAGTGGCCTAATGGTCACCAAGTTTGTCGCCAAGGTCAGGAGGCATAGGTTTGACCTTCTGTAATAACTAGTAAGAACCTCTGTAAATCTCTCTTCCCATAAGTTAAAGCGACATTACAGTTTTGAAACAATATTTAAGTTTATTTAAATTATACGTACTTCTTTAATTTGAACTACATTTGACGCATTTTTTCCATAGAAAGTTCATTTTACGCAACGCGATGATGCCGGACGCGCTTTATTTAAATGTCGTAACCACCACATTCGGCAAGGGTTTATTATACTTCAAACTTGTATCATCAACTTTAATTCTATAGTTCTTAACGGTTTAGAGTAAAAAATAAGTTCTTAAGAAAGGCATCAGATATTTCTCAGCTGCTCTAGGCAATTCAAAAATATTCTCAGGCAAGTAAGACCAAAAGAATGAAAAGACTTATTCTCAAGGCCGTACCGAGGTTGTCGCGTAGTTTTATTTTAGAACTCGCGGCAGATCTCCCTTACCTATCATGAAGCAAACAACCAAGCGATGAGTTTATGTTGACGATGCCTGATGAATCGGTAAGAGTTATTCTTGTCATTATTTGGAGAATTATTATGAAACACCTTCCGTAAATATTTGTAAATAGCTGTGCTGTAATTGTTTATTTATTTTGTATTGTGTTTGAAATATAATGAAGCTTTTTAATCCAATGATCTTTGATGTCGTCAATCGGGATTTCTACTTCATTTCAAAAACATGGCGGACGTAAAGGAAAAGCATCGCTTCTGGCTGTAAAGTCATCCTGTTCGCCAAAGAGAGTGTGGCGAGATTTTCCTCCCCCCCCCCCAAGGGACCGGGCGGGGGGGGGGGGCGCAAAAATGACCATTGAGAAACAAGTTTTGAGAGTAAGAAAGGTCGTGTAAATAAAGAAGATTTCAAGAATAAGTCTTCTGTGGCTGATTAAAAAAAAGTGTGTTATTAGTTGTGCCTATAGATGGCTGGTAACTGCCCTTCGTCTTGCTTCAAGAATAAGTCTTCTGTGGCTGATTTTTAAAAAAACGAGTGTTATTAATTGTGCCTATAGATAGCCGGTAACTGCCCTTCGTCTTGGATCAAGAATAAGCCTTCGGTGGCTGATTACAAAAAAGTGTTTTATTAGTTGTGCCTATAGATGGCTGGTAACTGCCCTTCGTCTTGCTTCAAAAATAAGCCTTCTGTGGCTGATTTTAAGAAAAACGAGTGTTATTAGTTTTGCCTATAGATAGTAATGGTAACTGTCCTTCGTCTTGATGGCGGGTGATGGGCAGGATGAGGATATAAAATTTGCTAAATCTGTGTAAGAAACAAAAATTGCAGGAAGGTTGTTCTTCAGGTAGGGAAGGAAAAATCATAGAGTGGATAAAAAATTAATAAAAAGATTGCACTTAGTGGGGGGGGGGGGCCCAGCCTTGGCAGTTCTGCAGGAACGCCTCATAACGGTCCTGCTTATTCTTGCATTATAATTTTAAATCATAGTCTACGGAAAAGTGCACCTTCTTTTCTTCAACTGTTAACTCGAGTTCTTCTTTGTAAGAACTAGTTCAATGTCTATAAAAGAGGGAAAAAATCTACTTTTTCCGTTTAAGAAAACCCCACTCTAAATAATATTAGAGGCCACTGTACCGCAAAATAAGAGTCCTTATCTTACTCCATAAATATAGATTTGCATTGCTTCCTAACTTCCTAAACTTAAGGTTTACTGACGGTAAATTTACGTCAAACGGGAAACAAGAAATAAGATGATTTTCAATTCTTTTTATTAAAAATAATTTTGAAGGCTTTCAAATTTAATCAATCCTCAGCAAGTATTATTTTTATTTTTCATCAGTATTCCTAAGAATCCAACACACAACTGAAACAAAAGCGTATTTTCCGCTTTTTAGAATACTAGACAACTTCAAAATGTCATATCCAAGCTGAACACCGAAATTAAATTCCTTAAAATCATGTTTATGAAATCGGTTTTTTTCCTCTTTTTTTTTACTCGCTCTAGGTAAATGTAGAAAGAGCCGTTCCATCTGTCTGCTAATAAACTCGATGCTTTACACTTTCTTGAAAATGATTCATTCAGAGTTGAACAGAAAAATCTAGCATCAGGCAGTCGTACCCTAATATAAATCACAAAGATTTTCAGGAGAAACATTTATTTGAAAATTTTATTTCTACTCAAGGACATTCAAACTAAAAATTAAATATTTTTTTAGTTTCTGATTTAGATCGAATATCAAGAATGTACAGGATGTGCATATCATCACCTTTATATCTTACTCAGAAGCTTAAAATTGACAGACGTTAGGGGTGGGGACAAATTTATTTAAGTCGAATCTTTTTGCTTAGAATATGCTAAAAATAGTCAGATGATATTATATTTTATATTAATATATTAAAAAGAGAACCTTGCCTTGTCTTGGTACCCAGATAAAACTCAATGACCGGCCCCCGCGACAGCAGACACGGCCGAACTCAAAATATCCCCCATTAAGAGCAGTTCATGCGACGCGCCCCCCCCCCCACTTTTACCGGGGGGCACTACGTGTCATCGGAGATAGGTCCTAGGAGCCACACCACCGTTACTGTTATGCTTCGTTCGGTTACGTATTGCTGCTTTTAAGGTAATTTCATCTTACAGAGCCCTCAATAATATTTTCACTCTTTCTCCTTCCATTCACACCATTTTCTACTTTATTATTTAATCTTAAAGCGTAGGTTTCAGAGAGACTAAACAAATTACATATCAAACGTCTGCAGAATATTTGAAGTAGGCAAAAGTCAATAAGTAGTCTGTTCGTTGTTATTCAAGATAAAATAAATGATTAATGTTAGGATTTCTTGCGGAAGTGATGTTGACTCGATTTTTTTTTTTTTTTGGATATGTTGTTTCTTAAGACCTTAAAAAATGCGGTTTCTG
>BGPR01002718.1:25791-54073 GCA_013235015.1 Araneus ventricosus
TTGTAAACAAGTCAGGAGCAAAATCCCGTTTCCATTTCCGGGGGGCTTCATCTACGATATAGTGGCCCCGGTGGGTTTCATATCGATATATACATAGTGAAGGGCGGTAAAAATCATTTTTTCAGGTTGTTATACGGTGGAAGTTTCGAATGAGGAAATTTAACAAGAAAAAAGTAAAAGGAAATTGATTGATATCTTCCTCTCCCACATCGGCCTTTGAAAATCGTAAAATTAGACAATCGATTGTTTGTAGAAATCTTTTAAAATTTCAAAATTTCTCCTATCTGTTTATTATAGCCATTTGCTAAGTACTGATCTTCTTAGAGTAATTAGATTCAGCTTATCAAAATCAGGTTCCCTCCATGTTTGACAAAAATATGTGAAATTCACTTCGAAATGTAATTTTTAGTTCCTAACCTTCAACATAATCTTGATACATCATCTTGTGTCGATGAATTCAGTATAGGTCGTGTATATGCTTTACAATGGTTATTTCGGAATACACCAACTTCATTTATTTTTCTTCGTTTATTGTAACACAATGCAAACTAAACCTGAAAATATTAGAGTATAGCTTTTACATTTTAAGAACGAACGGCAAGCATGACGAAAACAACAAAAAAATTAACAGACTCAAAGAGACACTTCATATTAAGGCATCGTTATGTCTCTTAAATTTCTTGGTGGAGTCTCTTTCTTGGTAAATGATACCTTAGAAGTCTGTGGTGAAATCTCGGACATTACGGGCAATAGTTTCGTTCTATACGTCACAAACTCTTCTTCAATGACTTCTTGATAAGCGTGGTTTTTCAGATTTTGAGCCTGGACACAAGAGTATGGGGGAGCCTCGTAAATAAAGTCTTATAGTCTTGAAGAATGTGATATCTGCTAAGGAAAATCAGGATATCAAATATGCCAATCCACTGTCTAGTTAGAAAAAATAATTATTAAACTTACTCTATATGGAAACATAAACTCATGTTGTTTAGAAAATAAATGAGTTCAATTTTATTCTGGTTGGAATTATTTCAAATTATTAAATAACATGCGTAGTTTTCCATTTGTTATCTGCTGTTCATTTATTTTAATAAAGGCACTACTGAATTTATTCTTTCTTTTATGTACAAAGGTTTGAAGGTACAAGGGAAATACTTTTTTACGAAAGATTTTCTCTTAATTTTAGTAAACTTTTTAAAATTACTTTATATTACATTACAAAATTTCATTATTTAACTTCAGTTTTTCAATTTTTTTTTTCATTTTCATTCACTGTTTAAACAAATATTTGTGCATATTTCTCTTCTCAATTTTGAAAGCTAAAGCGATATTTTATGTTAATGTGGTATGTTTAAATCGAATATTTTCATCCATCTACATTGCCTGGAAGTAATAGCCGCGCCATTTAATAGGTTAAAATAAAATGCATATTTTAGAGAAGGAATAAAGTGTAGAGTTCGCCTGACAACATGCAATTGGATGTTACAGGACACACAAGTCACTTTATCCCATTAGAGACCTCGTCATGTACGACACAACGAGACAGAACAGAACAAGGATACTGAAAAAGAACATGGTTAAATGTCTATGCAATTGTATAATTTGTTTAAGGAAACCATGGATATCAAATTGGCATAGAGATTCAATTGAAATTATATATTTCCGGCGAGCAAATCTGTCGCTCGAAGCGGCGCTAGTGGTTTAATATAGGGCACTACAATTTATTATTTCTTTTTATGTCAAATGTTTGAAAAAGGACAGAAATAATTTTACTATATATTGTCATTACATAATAAGTAATTTCGATCTACAAATAAGTAGCCAATACTTCCGGGCATACGTCCAGTTGACCGACCGTCAGACTTGCACTTATACTAGTTTGACAGCATTACACAACTGCCTGCTTGTGCTTGGCACAGAGCAGTCATTCGGATACTACCAGACCGAATGGGGAATTAATTTCATAATCCAATAATGTCTTACAGCAGGGGGAATAGGATTGACTACTGACATTCTTTGAATAATTTCCATGCTCCTTAGATTAAAATTGAGTTTTGGGCAATATATAATTTCGATTGTTTTTCTATTATTTGCTTACTCCTGTTTAGAATTTGTCTAATGTCCAGTTCTTTGATGTGTCTTTCATCAGTGTGACCAAGAATCATATTTTCAACATGAAAAAAATGCATTGCATTCGTTTACAATGTCCAGTTTAGTAAGTTTTTCAAATTGGCAGAGGTTGTGCTCATTCCTTTAAGTAAGGTGCTTTGGTCTCTGTATGAACTGTACCGCTAGACGACTATGTTCACTTAAGTAAAGTAGCATTCCTATTCCTGCGGAATGCGATAATTGAACTATGTGATTAGCCAATTTCAATAAATTTTGCCACTTGTATGGCAAGCTGTAATATTTGGAAAATATCATTGATCCTTACTAGTACTTTTGTTTCATCAATGTCGAGATTAAGATTCCGTAATTTCTGCGTTTCCAAAATCAGACTTCCAAATCATTTGTTGAGGAAGAAAGAGTAAAATTCCATGAAAAGAAATGTAAAGAGACATAGCATGTCTCTTTAAGTCATGAATATGTCTTAATAGCTGATGTGTTTCCCCTAAAGTCTATTATTTTTTTGTTACTTTCTGCAGAAACGCCATTCGTTCTTAAGTAACAAATAATAATATATTAATAGACTTTATCTTGTATTGTGTTATAATAAACTAGACAAAGTAAGTTGATATATTTGTAGTCTTAAATAACTTTTTTGTCGCATACATCGATACATTGTACGAATTTATCTAATAAGGAATGGTTGTGTATGAGTTATGTTGAGGGTTAGAAGACACAAAACTGCTTTTTAGGTTTCTTTTCTTATAAGTACTACACTGAATCAGTAAACAAAAAAACCCTCTATATTACATTGAATTATAAAACACATTTGTTTGTTCAAGCAGCTTGATTCTACTTCAGATGATTCTACTTATCATTTATTTGCATTTTCTACTCTTTCATTGTTCCTTTTCTTCCATTACTGTTCCATTCCTTAGCCAGTCATTGGTTAGGTTGAAGTTTATTCACTTCCCTGTCACTTCAATCAGCAGACATTGGGTGGGGAAATCAGATAATTAGATGGACGTAAAGGAAATGTAAGTACTTGGTAAGAAAACTCTAAATTAATTGAAAGTAAATGTCTATCAATTTCAATTTAAAAAATACTACTTTATTAGCAGGACATTGATCCAAATAAGCACAACATTTAACTGAAATGTTTTCCAACCAATTATTCAAACGACGGTTTCTAATCAACTTGGTTATTCAATCAATCATGCTCTTTGAAAATAATACTTATCATTTTTTCCAATGCAAGGAAAGTTATTTTCAGACAGAAAAATTACTTTTATTAATATTCTATCATTACACTTTTGAAGATTAATACTGTATTTATAAACAAATAATTGAATAAATAATCAAATATCATATAATCTAGAATAATTATTATGTTGAGATATTCAACCTTAGCATTGTAATAACTGTGGAAAAGTCACAAACTTTTGAACGAATTCTTTTTAAAAAGTCTTGCTTTCTTTCAAACCCTGTTTAAGTCTTAAAATCATCTTTCTCAATCAATAGACTCTTTTCTTTATTAGTACATATCTCCATTTAAGTACTTTAAATTTATTAGATGTGCTTCGCAAATCAGTCTGAATAAATAAATGATTCGGAAAACATAGTTAGTATAATGAACTTTTGAAAACAATTGAAATATTATGTTAACCATATATACTTATCTTAAGTTTAATTTAGCTTGTATTTCAAGCTTATTCATTTATTTTCATAAAAAAAATAGATGATGCCATGAATATAGTTTATATAAATTTTTTGGTATAGTTAAGGGATTAGTGGTGCTCATATATTGATGGAATTCAGAAAATTTCTAAAATCTGCAATTTCCTGATTTAAGAAATGTAGACTCATTATCTTTCTATGATTTTGTTCTATAAAGAATATGCATTCCTTAGATTATATATTCAGATAATTTAAAGTTCCAACAGAAATAAACTAAGTAATTATTAAAATATTTAATAATCAAAATATAAAATTTGACTCTCATTTATATATAATCCATTCGCATTAAACAAAGATAAATATAAGAAACTAGATAATAAAAAATCTTGATGATCTAGTCATAAAGGTATGAGGAATAAATTATTGAATAGCTGAACTATATTTACCATAACTTATCACATGCTCAGAAGGATTCTCTTCTTGCTAACACATTTTAATACTTAGGTTATTCTTTACTAATAATAAAAGCGATTACTTATCTATATGTGTGTGCGTGTGTCGTTTGCTACTGTACAGGGCAGACCGTTGATCCTATAGCTACCACATTTTACATAGAAATATTTATTTTTGCAATGCTTAGGATCCGTGATTAAGAACATGACATCTAGAACATGTTACCTTCCTAGAAATATTAATTTTTGAAATGCTTAGGATCCTTGACAGTGCACGAAGTCTTCACTGCTTCTGGAACATGGATCTAGAACGTAATTTACCTTCTAGAAATATTAATTTTGATGTAGGATCCTTGACATTTGAAATTTGACATCACTCTTCTAAGAACATGAATCTGAAAAGATGTTACCTTCCTAGAAATATTAATTTTTTGAAATGCTTGGGATCTTGTTGCACAGAGGTGCCTTCTGCTCTAAGGAACAGAGACCGAACATGTACCTTCCTGCATTAATTTTTTGAAATGCTTAGGATCACTGACATTGCACGAAGTCTTTCACCATACTTCTAAGAACAGGATCTGAATTGCAACCTGAAATATTAATTTTTGATACTTGCAGGATCGCCCAGTGTGCATTGTCACTGCTAAGAACGAGATCTGGAACATCTGTTACCTTCTAGAAATATTAATTTTTTTGAAATGCTTGGATCCTTGGCATTGCAGAAGTGACATCCACTTCTTCTAAGAACAGATTAGAAAATCTGTTACCTTCCTAAAAAATATTAATTTTTTATACTTGGGTCTTGAGCTGCTTTTTGAAGTGACATCACTGCTTTCTAAGAACATGGATCTAAGAAAATCCTGCTACCTTCCTAAAAATATTAATTTTTGAAATGCTTAGGATCTTGACATTGCACGGTGACATCACTACTTCTAAGAAGCTCTAAAGCTACAAAGACTCCTGGACGGCGACGAAATGGATATAGTGATTTTCTAGATATCTCTATTTGAGATACGGTTTATCCAGATGATTCCATGTGACGATGCGCATTATAGTCGGAGACTGGCAAAGGACCGCGTCCGGATGACAGAGCAGGAAGTGTTGATCGACTTTGATCGTGTTGATTCCACCGGGATCGCCTTTGTGATCTCTTTGAGTGTTGTCCGCAATACGAGCTGGTAAAGCCTTATTTAGACCCAAACGGCATTAGCTGTTGCTGTCGTATTGGTGAATTGCTGTCTGTTGTGCTGCTAATGTAGTACCGGGGTACTTAGTGTTTTTCTATTACCTGTGTTTTCCTGGAAGAATTCGAGAATAAATTAATCCTTTCCATTATCCAGCTTGTTGAACTGTTTTACCACAGTATCCACACAGAATGAATATTGCCAACAATATGTACAGTAACGAAATTACACTGCTAGCTTGGAAGAAAATTAAAATAAAATCCTTTAAAATTGAATAAAGCATTCTGCATGTGTATTTAACAAAACGGTAATATAAATTTTCGTTAGGAGAATGTACATTGGGGCCAGTCAAATCCCTTGGTGTAATATACATTCCACGTTACGCCATCTGCATCCCCGTGTTTTCAGTGCCATTTGGCTCCCAACTACGGTTTACGGATGGATGGGGGGGTGAGATATTATTTTTTTAAAGGAAAATATGGGGACAAAACAAATAATAAAAAAGGAAACGGCCACTGAAACAAAATGTATAAGAACAACATGGAAAAGCAATTATGAAAAGATAAAACTACATTACTGAGAAAAATAGAAGGTTACTAGAAGTTACCAAAGGTATTAATACGTTACCACTAAACCTCGAAAGCCAGTTAATGTGCACAATACCTATTTAATCTGCAGATTAACTGATTTGCTCCGATTAACGTGCAGAATCAGGAGTTTTCCACACTGGCTATCTAGGCAATGTGCGCATTAACAGCCCGTATCGTTAAGGTTCAAAGTCATTGTTCTCATTTTCTTTCTACACATTTCCCCCTCTCCCTCCACTTTTAGTTTGGTTTCTTCTATTTCTCCATTCCCTTACTTGTAATATTTTAAACCCGTTTTGATTCTTTTGTATTATAGTTTTCTGATTGGATTGATGATTCATTCTAATGATTAATAATTTGTTGTTATTTGATTGTATTAACGACACGATATCAGAAAAATAAATAAATAACATTATTAATTTAAGCTTGGAAACGTTGTAGTTGTTCAGCAAGATCTTATTTTCCACTTTAACGAGTGCTTGCCAATGTACAGATTATCGGTAATTGCGTACCTAAATAATTGAAATGGAATTTTCAAATCAACAGTTCACCTATTTGTCTACATATTAAGCTAGGTAACGTTAACTTGTTCTGCACTTTAGCGGTAACATATCTGACCTGGCTTCTGAGTCCTCTATGATCTTCCTAACAAAGGAAAATTTGGACAGGAGGAGAAACGTTTGGTGTGAATATGAATTTCACTGCACTTTCTAATAATCTATTTGGACTGAATATAAGTTGAAAAAGTTGGATGAGATCTTGCTCGAGTAGTACAGGCATAAGTTTACTCGGTGTAATGTACAGGAATGCTCTTGTTACTATTATAAACTTACGTTAAGTTTTACTTGCAAACGTGACCTTATAATGAATTGACGGTTAATCGAAGTTCTACTGTATTCCATTTATTTCTTTATTAAACCACTGAAAACCATTTCGAATTACCCTAATGATTTCAGTTTTCAACATATACCAACCTACAATTATAAAATGTAAAAACTTATAAAAAGTTCAACAAACTAACTTCAAATAAATGTTTTGTTGCAAGTAATTTTAGGTAATTTCCATCTTACAGACCTCAATAATTTTCTTCTTTTCTCCTTCCATTCTTCACCATTTTCTACTTTATTATTTAAAATCTTAAAAGCAGGTTTCAGAGAACTTAAGAAAATTATCATATCAATTTGTCTTAGAACTCTTGAGTATTGTTTATCTATAACTACCCAAAATTAAATGAGAAAAATTATTCTTTTGAGCACGAGAAAGGTTTTTATTCTCCCTTTCAATAATTTAAATTTATATAAGAATTGAATTATAAATTCCCTTCAGAAAATTGAACTGTTTCTTTTATTAAGACTTATTTATCATGATAGAAGTTTTCTTTATCCGAAGTGATTTTTGTCTACATATTATGTTCTAAAAATCTTATGAAGTAAAACTTTTTCTGAATCCTTTCGATAAGAATTTCTCAAATTAACTAATAAATTGTTTTCGTTGAAATGAAAAGAAGTTTACATGGGCCAAAAGTTTTATAAAGCATTTATTTTAATAAAACATTGCTCCGTTTAGAGGGAATATTTGTGAAACATTAAACAGTAAAAGAATTGTGAAAAATGAATAAAGCATTACCTATGAAATATTGTTTATTTTTTGCTAAACAGAATAAATGCGTTTCTTTTAACACATCCGTGAAAGCAGGCGCAAGTAAGATTCACTTATTTATTTCTACAATAATCTTTACTAATAATAAAGGAGAATGTGTGTGTAGAGGGCAGACCGCTTGACCTAGAGTAACGAAATTAGGCACAAACATAATTTGGAGGGTGGAAATGTGCATCTCCGAGCCATTTATTTAAACTTTAATTAATATTTTAATTCATTAAAAAATAAACAAAATTTTGTGTCTTTCCGTCTAACAGCCGAACATTTACAGCACAAAAATCATTTTACACTATCTAAAAATTTAAAGCATTCTCGTTTAATGATATCAATTGAGTAACCGTGCGATTTTCTATCTTAATTTAATAAATTTTTAAAATTATTTTTGGTATAATTTACAACAATGCTTTTTATTTATTTATTTAGAAAATGCACACTACAGAATAAACTCCAATAACAGAGTGCATGATACAGAAACAAACACTAAAATAACCGTAAAACACAGATTAATGAAAAAACAACAGATAGACACAGAAATCACTAAAAAACACAGCACGGATTTAAAAAGCACACAAAATAAAAACACTTCAAGAACATAAAAGCCGCAAACATTCAGTCTTAAAAACATCATAAGACATATTAAACACATCAAGATCATCAGAGTACATGTTAAAAATTCTGTAAAATTTATAAATAGAAAAATTATGGATGTTATTAAACGTGGTAAATACATTTACAAATAAGCAACTCTTCTTCAAACCTCTAGTCGGCACAGCATAAGTGATATGGCTTAATATGTCACTGCAATCAATGGCATCGTTAATTATCTTATGATAAAATAAAAGACATGAAAGATCACGTCGGACCCTCAAACTGTGAATGCCGAAGATGTTACATAAATGAGGTGAGGATAAGTCTTGTGGTTAATAGAGATTTGTTCGGTAGAATAAGTTACGCAAAACATAGTTTGTACCTGTTCAATAATTTTAATTTTATTTTTATTGTAAGGGTCCCAGATAAGACAACAGTACTCAAGACTCGAGCGGACAGTAGTGAAAAGTAAAACCTTCAAAGCAAGTACACCGGAGAAATGCCTGGTATTACGTTTGATAAAGCCAAGTTTAGTGTAGGCCTTAGAGACAATGTTGTCAATATATTGGGTAAAATCGAGCCTAGTGTCAAAAGTAACACCAAGGTCAGCAACTGACTCGGATCGACGTAGTAAAATACCATTGATTTGGTAAGAATAAAAAATAGGCTGTGGTTTTCTAGTATAGCTAAGGATGCTACACTTTTCAACATTAAGGAGTAATTTATTTACGATGCACCACTGATATAAGTTATCAAGGTAGTTCTGTAAAAGAGCAGCATCAGCACTGTATCGTATTTGACTGAAAAATTTCAGATCGTCGGCAAACAAGAGACACCTAGAAAAACCCAATTCTCCACAAATTTCATTTATAAACAAAATGAAAAAACAAAGGACCAAGATTTGAACCCTCAGAAACTCAAGATATGCTTGAAAATGCATCAGAAACAACATTATTAAAATAGACATATAGAGCCCGATTACTCAAATACGAGAAAAGCCATTGAGCAAGATTGACATGAAAGCCGATGGTTCTTAATTTCGTTATAAGAATACCAAAATTGATTGAATCGAAGGCTTTTGGGAAATCAGTGTAAATAACATCTAGTTGACAATTGTCTTCAAAGGCGGAAATAACTTTATCAGTTAAGGTATCTGACTACGTGCGGGAACGAATTTTTGAAAAAGCGCTTTAATGTGCAATTTCAGTTCATTTTCTGACTCAATATGATTCAAAACAACCATTAATACCAGTCAGGAAATTTTATGTCACTTGAGATTCAGTAAAATGGGATAATTTAGGTAAAAAAGGGGTAAAATTAGAGCAAAAAGCAAAACACGCTAGCAGAAATTCTAATCCATATATTCAAATTATTTCTCTACACAGCACATTTACAGCTATGGTGAAGGCAATGAACTAGGATCTAAGAAATACTTGCATTTACAGGAAATTTATGGCCAGTCGAGTATTCTCTTATTCAAAATTTCACAAAATGCATAGGTATAATCAACATTAGGCAGCTCTAAATCAAAAACTATTGATCTCAAAATTATATGTCTAGTTCATTGCCTTTACTACACTTAAGAGAACATATATACAAAATTTCAAGGAAATATATAGATAATGTTTTGAGATATCTTGTTTTGCGTAAGTGACTTTTGAAGAAATATAAGTTTTCCAAAAAAACGCGTTTAAAGTTTTAATTTGCTTTTCATTAAAAATATATTTATTTAACTTCTTTTAAAATTTGTCACATTTGTAGGATATACCTTCTTTATTCAGAATCTTATCACATTTTTTCATTCTGAGAGCCCGTAATTTTTTTCTAGCGTTTTTTGTTCCTGCCAAAGACTGTCTATTAGAAGTGACGATTCTATGGTTATTGAGGTTAAGTTATTATTTCAATGTATATGTTGGCCAGGAACTGTTCCCAGTTCATGAAATACTCTTTTAAGACCATAAAATCAATCATTAAACAACAATTAAGCTATCGATGTCCCAAAACGTGAATTTTGTAACTCCACAAATGTGCATTTTGGCATAAATGTTCATAGTAGCTTGTCGAAACTCAAAATCTTATTCAAATTGACATGACTTGCATATAGAGTGTATAATTAATCGAAATAAATAAAAAGCAAATTAATTTATATTTCAGAGTGCGGTGTATTGGGTATAACGAGGGAAAACAGCCAACTTCCGGTTTCGGTTTTAGCTACCGTGCTGTACAAAAAATTCTATATCTCCATTTCTATTCATCGTAAAAATAAAATAAACCCAGATTTAGAAAGTTAAATAAATTGGCTTTAAAGTAAAACCATAAAAAAAAAATTATGAATTTCGACCGAAAACCGTCTTTTAGACGTACCTTAAGCACAACAAATTAGTTGAAGAAGAAGGTTTAGTCCTGAATCCATGTTGAGCAGAAGAAATTACATTTTAAACCTGGGGGTAAGCTTTTTATGCCTTATAATTTCGAAAATCTTTGATAGAGGACAAAAATCTTTGATAGATAATTGCAATCGGTCGATAATGTTTTCATTCTTCAGCATTACCTTTCTTAAATACCGGAACGGTTTTAGTCAACTTCCAGGCATGGGGAAATGTATTTGTTTTCATAGGAAGGTTAAACAACGCAAGAAGAGGATGTACCAGAAACTCAGCACAGCCCTAATGAAAGGGGGAATATTATCAATACAAATAGTTGAATTAGATTTCAACTCCTTAACAGCCATAACCACATCGTCATAGGTGACAGTGTCAATCCCAACTAAAATGCCGAAGTCGTTGAACTCGACGGCATCATTCCTATCATATTCAGTACTAGGCTTGAATACCGAACAAAAGTAATCAGCATAAACATCAGCTATATCAATGTCGTTGATAAAACATTTATCGTTATATTATAATTTTCCAGGCGAATGGTTATTATTTTTTTCCTTTTTAAAATACGACCTTCTTTGGTTCAGAAATTAAATCTCTTTCAATGAGAAGTAAATAATTGTCATAATGTCTTTTGATACCATACTTAATACCAGTACGTAATGACCTAAATTCATCGATAAAAACTGGATTACTATATCTTAAAATTAAGCGACTAACTATTTCCTTTCTTGTTAACAATCTCCTGGTTTCAACCAAATACCAGAAAGTAAATTTCTCAGTAATAGCTCTTTTTAAAGTAATAGTTCGGGCAAATACCTCATCTAAACAATTATAAAAAATTACAAACTGCATCATTTACGTCACCAAAACTTAAGTAAAAAATCGAGTACCATAATGATAGAAAATCGTCTCTTTTAAAATCGTATTTCAAAACATGATCAGTACTCTTATTGACACGTGCAGGTATAAATTGCATAAAAATAGAGAGTGCAGGACGATGATGATCCTCAAGAACCAGAGGTCGGTCACTGTGTCGAATTGCAATATCACATGAGACAATATTAGATTAGATCAAGTCAAGATATTTATCGTTACAATTTAGAATCTTATTTATCTGTTTCATATTAGAAAGATGCATAAAGTTTAACAATTCTCTAAGAGTCGGGCACAGACAATAAGAATCATTAAAATTATTGTTAATAGACAAGTTAAAATCACCACAGATAAGAAATATTCTCAAAAGAGCCAAAACGATCAAAACAATAAAAAAAATTAGTATACCTGGTCAATACCAGAAGCAGGTGGTAGATACAAAACACATAAAAGCAACTTTTTTCCAAATTTCAATTTGACTAAGATCCAAATACACTCAAGATCAATCAGAGGAACATGAATTCGGGGATCATGCATGTTTTTCTTGATAGCAACCGTTACACCACCGCCACGTTTACATGAACTGGTGGAAGAATCACGATCTGTGCGAAAAAGGAGGTATCGATCAACAAAAAGATCAGATGAGTCAATGGACCTTATGCACCGTTTGGGTTCGAGAGTATAGAAAAACAGCTGTGGAGGAATTAACAAAATGATCGGCCTATAAGTGACTCAGAAATAAAAAGCAGTCCTGAGTCAACTGACTAAAACTGACCAATGGCTGCCAGCGGCAGGTCACGTGTCGGAGGATGTGACGTCACATGCATAAGCTCCATTTGATAAAGCAAACTTCAGTTAAACAGATAACATCAAAGTCTTCAGAAGCAACGGAACTAAAAAAACTCAACAGTTTTAGTACGAAGACCACGGACATTCTGATAAAAAAAAACAGAGAGTCAGTTGCCGTTTCCGGTTGAAGCATTAGTGAAGCCAGGGTCAGAAGGAAGATTGGTATTGTCTGGATAAATCTGATCTTCTTTCAATCTACCAAAGAATTCGGTAACCAGACAACCCTCAGGCCAAATCGATGCATCAGATAGGAGATGAAAATCGCTCTCGAGAACCTCAACATAAAAAGAAGCATACGACTAGAATTTAGTCCTAATTCTACGGCACAAAAGATGATTGAGTTTTAAAGGGTTCAAAAACTGAGATAACTCGTAAACAGTAGTATCAGGGCTAAGTCTTGATAGAAAAATCGCTTTTCTTTTCTGTAACTTACCCACACTTTTCAGTGACGATATCTTTCTGGCCCCATTTATCACCAACTTCGAGTCGGATTTGACTCTTTTTACAGCACTAGAGCTATTCCGCACCGCAGAAACATATGTTTTAACCTCAGGTTTCAAATTTGATTTCACAAGCTCTTCGTGCAAGTTAAGTTCTTGAAACTCGGGCTGTCTGGCAACGCCTTCAAGGGCGATCTGTTTAGAAATGAGGTCAACTTCAGTATTAATGTCAATATGGAAGGATGAGAACTCACGTTTCAGATCAATAAACCTCTCCATAATGTTGTTTGGCTGATCAGCACCATTTACCTGGACAGAAGCCATCTTGGACACTGCATCCACATACAACATTAAAATATCAGCTTTTAAATCATTAAAAGCATAAAAGTCTAGAGAGGGAGTTGCCAGCTCAGGTGTTGTCATATGAATGCGGTTCAAAATTAAGAGACCCGTCTGAAAATAGTTATCTTGTTGCTTCGAGATGGAACGCTACTAAAACTAAATTACAACGATCACGTGGCTTTTGGATTTGGTATGCAGATGATATTTTGGATGTTGTGTGGTGTAAGCAGTGGCGGCTCGTCAGCTCAGAAACAAACAGTGCTGAAAACGTTTTATAGACCTAAGTTGTAAGAAATTTTGTGCTGAATACTTTGGTATATAATGATGATATACTAAAAATTGATAATTTTTGAGTTACAAGCAAAAAACTGGAAAAATATATTTTTTAAAATGTTTTTGGCTATAACTAAATTCCAACAAAAATTATTGGTGGAAAATCTCAGAATCGTAATCAGCACCCGAAAAGATTTAAAGAGAAAAACTCCTCCAAAATTAGAATTAAAAAAATGACTTAACGACTGAATTATTGAGAAAAAGCGAAAAAGAGCCAAATGAGGACTTCGCGCCAACTGAGAGCTGAAAAAAATGCGGCTCAATGAATGCAATTTCAAGAGGAGAAAGGGTTGCTTTTCTCCGGCTTCGAGTTGCTCTTTGAGTTAATATCGGATCCGTAGGAGGGGCAAATCTTGATGCAGCTCTGGTCTGCCTCTCTATTAAATCTTGATTGATTTTCCGTCTTCTTTCTACATTTTTTATTACATTTTTGTCATTTTCGTAGAACACTGAATTCTCAAAGTGGAAAAGTAAGCCAATTAGAATAAAAACGAAAATGCAATCTTTTAAAATAATTTCAGGGGGGACTGCAGCTCTTATGGACGAGCCGCCTCTGAGTGTAAGGTAAGTAAAAAGGAAAAAAATTAGGAAATGAAAAATTTTTAAGATTGATTACGCATCTTCGAGCTCAAATACGTAATATTATAATGCATTTGTGAAACTTTTATAAATAATATTATGCTTATTATCTGTAGATTGCAGTAGGTTTTAGAATCACTGCACGTCTATGGATATAGCAGAAGTGATAAACATTGTTTAATAAACTAGGAGGTCTTTATTTTCGCCAATTTCGTCCTCCCTTTTGGCAACAGCCGTTAAGTGGTACTTGGACATAATGCCTTCTGCACCATGTCAGCGTATAATTTTAAAACGAAATAACATTCCTAACAGATTTTTTTTAACAATTCATTTAACAAATTCATCATAAGTTTTGACAAAAATTCTGGCAAACTGTATTTGTATGATAAAATAAACATATATGTATAATTTAAAATAGACTCGGTATAATAATCGGTGTGCTGTTCATAAAATCGTGACTTAAAAGCATTCAGCTTTTCGTTTTTTAAGGAGAGAGACGTTTTCTTTACACTGGCCATCACAAAAGTTAGAATACGATTCCTCCTTCACCCTTATATTCCTGAATATCTGTTTCTCATAATTCCTTTATTAACAAGGTGAAAACACACTTTCAGAGAAGATCTTGGAAAAAGAACTGCGATATCATTTAACAACTCGGCTTCAATATTAATTTTGTTAAGCAGAACTGTAAAGCGTAGGTATTGAAATAAAATTAGATAAATTCTGTAGAAGATGACATCAAATTCATGTATGTTGAAATAAATAAACCGGGAAATAAAACATTTCATAAAACGTACATATTATAATTATTTTGAATTATATTTTTAAAGAGAACGGAGTATATACATATAATAATTTCGTATGATGTAGTCATTAATAAATAATAAACAGGGCAAGTAAAGAGCTAATTTTCCTTTATTGATCAATTATAACCTAATGAGGAGAGTGGCGGATATACGTCCATCTTACACAAGCCAAAAAAGAACGAAAAATCCCTGCGTTCTCTAACATATACTGTAAAAAATATCCGTTTTTTTCCCGGACTTTTTCCGTATATTTGACGGTTTAAAGCTGTTTTGTTAACAAAACGATTTTTACACCACTAAGTGGTGCCACTAGAGCTATAGTGACTTTAAAACTCAAATAGATTATTTTTACATAATTTTATGAAGTCTCCGGTGGTCTAGTGGTTAGAGCGACTGCCTTTTATTTCTAAGTACGCGGTTTCGATCCCCGGCTCAGAGGAGTTAGAAGTTTTGGCATCATCTTGCATCGAAATCGTCCAAGTAAGTTCAATTAAAAATTACATTAATTAAACTAATTGAAATTAATAATTAAGCCTTGATTAATTAATATTCCTAATTGATAATACACATCAGCACATTTCAACTCAACTCGAACAGAGGGAGAAAAACAACTCAACTCAGTCGATGACTTAATTTTTACGGAGAAAACTTGATTTCATACGGTAAAAAACCGTTGTGACTACGGATTTACTTCGTAACTTTTACGGGAAAAACTTGTTCCTGTATGGTAAAAAACCGTTGTGCCTACGGATTTACTTCGTAACTTTTACGGTTTTGCACAACCAACCTAGCTGCCAGTTTTAAACCGTAAGTTTTACGGGATTTTTTTTACAGAGTATAGACACGTGATTAAGTGAAGGGAATATTAGCTATTTTTAGCAAGTTACGAAGGTGTGTTAGGGAAAAGTATGGCGCCATCAAGTCGCTGATTCATGATTTATGTGGGCGCGTGTGGAAGCGATTAAAGTATTCTTTTAATAATAATTATGTCAAAATGCGGGATTTAATGTACCTCCAGGGCGGGAAAATGAAGTTTAAGAAAAGTGATTTGGGAATACATTAATATTAGTTTAGTTATATTAACGTCCCGTTTTGAAGCAACACGAGGGCTATTTTGGGACGGACCTCTTAATTTTGAACCACAGTCAGATGACGAGGACGACACCTGAGCTGGCACCCCTTCTCCAGTCTTCCACGCCACACCAACGGGAGGGCGTTTGGCCACTACGTATGATTTAGCATGCAACAGGCTGCATACACGGCGGATCTTCAGTGGAATCGGGTTTCGAACCGGGAACTCTCCGGCCCCAAAGCCGAGATCTTACCACTAGCCCACCGCAGCCTCAATATTGGTTACATTAGATACCCCCTTATAATCTTTCTAACATCCTGATTCAACGAGAGCACCGCAGTTGCCTGGAAAAAACCCCAAAGCCGAGACCTTACCACTAGGCCCATACGTTAGTATTGTACTAAGATTTTAAAATATATAATATTAGAATTTAAAGTAAAATTAAGTGAGATTATTACATACATATGTTACTGTGAAAGACCGAAATTGGAGAATGTCCACTTTCACCGGTGAAAGTGGACATTCACCGGTGACATGACTATGTGAATGTTGACATTCACCGGTGACATGACTATGTGAATGTTGACATTCACCGGTAACATGACTATGCGAATGTTGACATTCACCGGTGAAAGTCGACATTCTCCAAATTTCGGTCTTTCACAGTAACACATATATATATACCAATCTTTTAATAGACGAATGCAAAAAGCATACATATTTTTTGGTTCGGTCTATTTTGCCAAAGTAATAGAAATAATCTAGACTTCATCTCGTGAAGCTCTCTTATTTTTATCCTCTTTTCACTGGCAGTGGATTTAGTACATACCTCATCCGCTATTTGCTGAAAACAAAGCTTTCATCCTCTATGGCAACCTACTCGTATCAAGCTGGTAAATTCAATTTAATTGAGATAGAAAACGTTTACTCTGAAAAATGGGAAAAGATCAGCACATCATCTCTCTAGAAAAAATGAAATCTATTCTCGGAATAAAAGATCAGGGATTCTCTGAGCTGATGATCGAAATTCATTTTTTCATGTCTAAGCAATAACGAAAAAGAATTGTATCGTAGTTTATATACAAAAGCAAACATTTACTTTGATAAATGCTATAAGTTGAAAATAATTAGAGAACAATAGAAGTTTATAACAAAGAAAAATTGCATTTGAAGTAATATATGCAGTATCATTAAATCGGAAAACTAAAAAATAAGATTTATCCATATTTAACAACTATTGTTAGCTTGTGATTTATATGTCATCTTATATTTAAAAAAATCATCTTACTGAAATATTATGCTAATAAACACTAAAATGGATTATTTCAATTCTACATTGGCTTTGTCCTTTATTTTTTCAAACATATATATGCCTTTGGCATTAATAAATCAGAATATAATAATTAACATTTTTCTAATATAATATTAATATATTCATTTTAATATTCATGAGGGAATTTAGGAAATGTGTGCACAAATCACAGGAAATTCATGAACTGAATTCAAGGAATCTTATAAATAGTATCATTTTTCTGCTTTAGAAGTCCAATGAGAAAAGAAATAATTTAATGCTATTTGGAAAGAAATTCTTCAATAAAAATTTGTTCAGGAATTCTGTGGTAAACATCTATTTATTTAATGTCTGTAGAAACATTAAGTCAGCATTGTTCAGACTGGAAATGACAGAAAAGGTACGTTTTTCTAAGATATTTTTAACACTGTAACAATTTATATTCAAGATATTCATTAGATTACAATTTTTTCGATATCTTAATGACTCAAAAGCCCTTGACTAATTTTATATATGTCAGATATTTTCATTTCATTTACTTCGACATGCAAATTATTTATTTATCCATTCAATTTTATTGAAATACTAGCCGCCTTCGGCGACCTGCTTGTTCGCCGGGAGTATATTTCAATTGAATCTTGCATTATTTTAAATTCATGGTTCCCTTAACAACGTAAACAGATCGTAGTAGGTATTTAATCAATGTTCTTTTAGTGGGCTTGCATCTGTTCTGTTCATCGTCTACAAAAATGTCCTGAATGGAATCAAATAAATGGTCATGCCATTTATTTGAATCCAACATATATATGCATCTAATTGAAAGCTGTCATCCTCACACTTTCTTATATGCAAAATATGTATTTGAATTCAACATTCAAATGGCGCAACGCATTTTATGGCCGGCTGCATGTTTGCTGAATTAAAACATGCTGAAAAGAGAATGAAAACTAGCAGCCGTAATCAGCTTACTGGATATATTTCTTCATATACCTAATATCTCAGACAGCTTGGTTTACAGATTCCACAAAAAGTTTTATGAAATAAAACATGAAAGCAAAATGTATTTGGATATTACCTTAGCTTTCAACGATGAAAGAGAAACACGCAATTAAACATTTGTTTAAACAATGAAAACGGTTTGAATTGCTTTGCAACAATGAAAAGCATTGTTGTTAATTATGCCAAAAAATATTTTAAAAAATTTATTAAAATAGAGAAAAATTGTACGGTAATTTTATTGATATCATTGAAACGGCAGTTTTTTGCTCTTTCAGATGGCGGAAAAATGACTTTTGTGCTTTATTATTTTCGAAAGTTATCAAGAAAAAACGCTAAAATTTCGCTTAATTTTTACTTAATTAAAATTCTAATTAAAATTTGAAACAAAACGACTCCAAGGCTCAAATTGCCATCCTCCAAAGAATGTTCGTTCCAAATTTCGTAGCTCTAGTTCCAGCGGTCTGTCCTGTAGAGCGCCAACACACACATATTCTCCTTCATTATTAGTAGAGATGAGAAACTAATTGCTTTAAAAAACTGAAAAGGGGCTACCTACTTATACATGCATACACATGCAGTGTGACCAAAATATTAGGAACACCTTGCTTCGCAATTCTAATAGTTCTACACAATACTAATCGTAATTCTTTCAAAATACTTTATGTAATAAATTATCGCGCAAAACTACTAAAAATATTTTTGTTCCAACATAATCATCACAATTACAAAAGTAGCAAGCAAAATAAACGGTGCCTTCATGAATCCAACTGAAATATTTTTGAAGAGAACATTTTAATAAACCAAATAAACAAAGCGAAGTTTTGCAGGATTTACAAAAATCTATTTGATTTATTTATTACTCATCAACATCTTAGCAATCTGTAAAAAATTTAATATTTCTTATTGATTATATTCAAAGGAAATGTAATATAAATAATTTTCGAATCATTTATTTTTGTTATTAATTCAAATGAATTCGAAAATATTTTCATCAATTTCTGAAATTGAACCGCAAGACTCAGCGTCTTTTTCCAGTAAATCACATCTAATCATGTTCGACTTCTAAGTTGAATCACTAGACTTTCACGAAATTCTATCAATTACTTTGAAAGAGCTATAGTAGAATGAATATTTGACTCCAAAAAAATTGTGACATAAAACGGATAAAACCTGAATTCAACCACATAGCAATAATTATCGGGAAATCGATCGATGGAACATTTTTATCGATATTTTTAATGAAGTTTTGAATATTCTGCTTTTCTGGCTACTTTTGAAGAATCTTCCCTGTATACTGTCTTTAAGAGTGTTCCTGACGAATATCGTTAACTGTAAACAGTACATGTATAGTAAAAAGACACGCTGTTGTCTCCATGATGGATTATCGTGTTCATCTAAATAAAAAGGCTGCTACAAGAGAAGCATTTTTTTTTCTCTTTAGAACAATAAACCGATATATTTGGTTACAAGATTCTTTTAAATTTTCGAAAAACTTGAACCAGAATCTAAAAAAATATTATCGCTTAGAGAACAACTAAAATTCTTGAGGAAGAAACCCCAAATTAAATCACGTATTTCATAACGGTACATATTATGTCACATGTATATAGGAAGAAATAGTTCAGAAAAAAACTTTTATAACGACTTTTTTATATTTCATAGAATTTTGATTTTCCTCCAATTTTTTTTATATAATGTTTATTTGTTGCTACATTTTATTATGCTGAACTATATGATTCTTCAGAGGCCATTATATTCTTTTGAATATTTGATAAACATTTATAGGAGAAATATTAAATGAGGGAAAAATAAAGTAAAATTACTTCTGATATAAAATAATTACTTTTTCTAAATTTATATTTAAAAACTTAAGGTTTGGAATCAAAGTAGTAAGTAAGTTTCATATTATGCACTTTAGTTTTAATTGCTGATGATAAAAAATGATACAAAATTTCTTTCCTTAACTATTAAGTTGTTTTACTTGAAACTAAAATAAAAAATGAATAATTATTTAATCAAAAGCAAGAAGTAAATATTTTTTTGTAATTAAAATTGTATATATTTCATTGTGCTTTCAGATAATCTTCTCCATGACAGTTAATTCAAGTGTGAAATGTTAATTCACAATCCGTAAAATTAGTTTTGTTTATTTAACGGACGATTTTACTATTAAATTTCAATTAATTTATTTGAATTTTGCGGTATATCTTTTATTTCTTATACATCTTAACATAATCTAATTTAATATTTTTATTTATATTTAAAGGTACCAAAAGAATCCTTCAGTAGAAGATACTATAGAAGTGTACTGTGCTGGCTTATTCGAAATGGAATAAAGTAAACACAAAAATTAAATGCATTTTATATTAGTTATCACAAAATAGTATATTAATAGTGTGTTTAGTGTAATTTTTATTTTAAGAACGTTCTTCATGTATCAAATGAAAATAAAATATTTTGCATTTCCTTGTACTACTACTTCCACAGTACATTTTGTTAATTCAACAGATACTTGATAACATACTTGACATAATAAGAAAAATTTTTAGCTTATATATTCCTATTAAAATTGCACTGTTAAAACTAGAAGGCGATGAAATAAAAATTTTCAAAAGGATAATTTTCATATGAGTCTATTTTATCATTAATAATGCACTTTATTAAATCTTTCATATAACCTGACATGCTCCAGGCTTGTAAAGATAGAATCGTTCTATCTATATTTCACTCACTTTCTAATGTGCTAGAGCTCTGAAATTATTTAAAAATATATGTTCTCGATGACAATATAATACTTTACAATTTCAGAAATTTATTTAATTTTGATTCAGTATGAATTTGAGAATCATTACTTACAGCATTCCATAATACTTATAATAATGAATTATGAAAGATATTAAAGATTATAAAGTAGACACTGAAAAAAAGAAAAGAAATCAAATAAACGCTTTAATTTATGAACTCAAATGTGACAAAAAAATTCAAAGCAAAAGGTCAGATGAAAGTCGTAAAAGATTGAAGCTGAAAATAAAATGGTAAGAATATTTGTCACATTGGATATCAATAGAGGAATGTTCTTAAACATTCATTAAAAATCAATGAATGTTTAAGAATGCCCGATGTGATTAGAATTTCAATTTACTTAGAATATTAATATCAATGCCTCACGCTTTTACGTTGTTTTGTTTGACATCCAGATTCTTGATTAAAAATTATTTTTTACACTTGAATGACTAATAACAGCCTACTTTAAAAACAATATTTTTAGTTTTCGATTTGTAAAAGTATTAAAAGTCTTCGTCTTGTATAGAACTATAATTAAACCGTGCAAAAAGTTAAATATCCCAGCGTACAGTTTACAATGAATTTAATATAAGGCATTAAAAATGTTTTGCCCATCCAGATGAACGCTTTTGTTGAAAAAAAATGCATGAAAACAATGTATCTCCATCGAGGAAATTACTAAAAATCATTCTAAAATCATCGATTTGTATTTTGAATCAAGCGGTATTTCAGTCGGTAAATAAAACTGCAAGTCAAAGGTGTAAACACCATATATTAAAACAAAATTCAAAGCATGCAATATCAAAGGGAAAATCATACTCGTTGCATCTTCTGGGCATGGAAAACTGTTCAATAGCATATAAATTGCCGTTGAAAACTTTGTAAGCAAAAAAAGGTGGGAAACGCTATTCAATTCTATAAAGTTATTTTATTATCTAAACATACATTTTTCTAAACACAGTTATATCACAAAAGATCTGAAATATTTTATTTTCAAGCACCATTATATGTTACTGAAATATGCACTAAAAAAATGTTCATATCTAACAGAAAGCAAAAAGAAACACTCGCCTCTGTGTGATAAATTTTGAATTACTTTCTCCAAAATTCAAATAAGGAATTTTATTTTCTCCATAAAAGCTTAGAGCAAAAGAGCAATTGCAATTTCAGGATTGTATACATTGTTTGTATATATTATCGATTGTACATATAGTTTTGTCCCTGAATTTCCTGCTTATGTAAATAATCTTTGTTATTGCAAATAATATGTTAACCCTAAATTCTCAAAATTGAGCAACATGTTGTTTAAATAAATTTGGGAGTGGACAACTGAAGAAGGGTGGTAAAGATCATTAGTCTTTATTTGCAGATACTCATTACGATGGAAAAAATTAAGTTTTAGGCTTCATAAAACATAAGCAACTGCAACTTGTTTCTCACATTTATCAACTGAATAGTACCTCAGCACAATACTTCAGATTTTTTAACGAAACCATTCATAATTTGTCCTAAACAAATAAAGTTATAAAATGATTGCAATAAATAATTAGATTGAGCGATATATAAAAAAAATTCCAGTAATTTACATAACATTAAAATCAATTAAAACTAGTTACAATAGCGTATTTATTCACAGAAATAAAGATATAATCTGAAGCCCACAGGGCTTTTCCTGCCTTACTCTTTGACCCTATGCATGACCTTTGGTAGAGGATTTTGGAGTCGTATAATTCGATAGAACAAAAAAATAGCATTTGATAGAATAAGTGAATTGCTAGGCCTGGTCAGATTTTTTATCTAAGACTGCAGACGGAAATCTTCTTTACCCAGCAATGCCGCTGAGGGAAAAGTGTTGCTAAGTGATGTTGATTTCAAGCCATCCTTATAATCAACGTTTATATCAAGTTGATATTAATGAATCATAATTTTAAATTATATAAGTCGATTCTGAAATTGCGAAGCTAGATTTCGCGCCCACATAGACCAAAATATCATCTTCCAACAGCAATGCGTCTGAAGAATGTATTTCAAATACATGCTTAAGTAATGGGGTTCATGCTGCCAGTTGTTATAAATGATATCCCAACTAATATGTCAAACATCCTCTTTGGTTCCTTTAACAAAGATCTGGAACGTCTAAATATTGAGATTGTATCCCGCCTTGATGAAGTCAGTGGCATTGATTTAAACTGATTTTATTGAATCTTATGAATCACCTCATCACTCAAGTAAACAAATGAGTTTCTCAATTTGCAGACTTCTTCAAGTCTTCCATACTATAAGTTAAGTCTAAAAATTGCAACTATCGTGATGATGATTGGTAACCTTTACTCAAACGATGCATTAGTCAATAGAACTCGTTTAAGTGTGAAAGAAATTCGAAGTCATTGCCTGATCTGCACTGTCCTAACAAGTGAAGAAAAAGGATCGATAAATTATGCCAAAAGTCAAGCTAACATCTCCCGAAACCAAATTATCTTTGTATTTCTGAAGGACCAGTTTCCACTTCGGCTGGCGTATGCGATTACTATCAATAAATATCAGGTAGAAATTTCCGACAGTATCAGAATCCACCTTGAGCGCCCAGTGATGTTATATATAGCATTTTCGAGAGTCGCCAAGAAACAGAACTTAAAACATGGTTCGATTCACTTCAGATAAAAGTATAACGAAAGTGTACTTTATCCTGAAGTCCCTGCCAATAAAAATAAATAGTTATTAAAATATTTGCGACCGTCTTTTCAAACATTTTATCTTTCATAGTAATCTTTGGATCAATCAAGTTATAATTTTAAAAAATCACATTTCATTCTACAATGACGAGCGTTAAATCTGGCCGTGAGTTACATTTGCTTATCATATGATGAACCAGCTGGAGTGGTCTCCCCTAAACTTTCACGTATACTCTTAACACATGTAGAGAAAAAAATAAGTTAAAAGGCAGAAAACGAACAAGACTCCCTAACGCAGGGGAGAAAAAAAAGCGAATCGTCATACCACAATTTCTGAAGGTCGTCCAACGCGGAAGTGGAATTAGAAGCCGGCGTGATTACCAATACAGCTGGGTGTAAGATAAAGGAAACGAAATTTGCCATTTGAACGCCTTTTTTTAAACCGATTGACACAAAAATTGGAAAAAAATCTACCATTGAGGTAAGAAGGCCGCATACCAAATTTCATTTATTAAAGTAATTTTTAAAGAAGTCATTGCTTTCAAAACTATGCGATTATACAGTCAATCAACCCTTTGAGGGATTTGATCCAAAATTTGATACAAACCTATATTCCTGATGATAAAATTGTGTACTAAATTTTATCTACGTAGCAACTTAAGTTTGTGAGTTCTCGCGTTCACATTAACACGAACATACAGACAGACTTCCCGTGGACGGATTTTGTCCAAAATTTGATAGAAACCTGTAAATTATGTGTAAAGACCACATACTAAATTTCATCCCTGTAGATTTAATAGTTTTGGAGATATCGTGTTCACAGACAGACAGACAGAATTCCAAAATTGTGTTTTTCGGACTCAGGGAGGTCTAAAACGTGGAGATTCGTCAAAATCTGGAGTTCGAATTTTTTTGACGATTACAATACTTTCTCTTTGTATACGAGAGAGCAAGCAGATTAAGTGCATGATTCAGCGCCTTCTTCGTCATCTGATGTTAATTTGATGTATTAATTGTTAGTCCATCTCCCCTCAATTGTTCATATCTGTAAAGTCAAACTGATGTTTTTTTACTAAGCTTTTCATATTTTAATACAGTCAAACCCCATTATAACGAACCCTCAACGGACCGACTCAGAAGTTCGTTTTAACCGAAGTTCGCTGTATCCTTATTTACAAAAAATGCCCTAACATGCTAAGATACTACTTCTATAATAAACTTTTTAATAACATAATATTTTCATTAGTAATTAGGGACAAATAAAGTATTAAATAATTCGCTTGCCAACGTTAGCCATGGTCACTGCAAAGTTCACAGAATGACAAGCAATTAAACTAAAATGGCAGAGAAAACACGTTATTGGTCCTAGGTCGTCTGACCAGAAAGCCCCCCCCCCTTCCTTGGTTGACACCAGTCCAGGTGTCCACCGGGGGAGGAAGGGAGATAGAAACTGAGTAGAGAGCCTTGCCTATTGTTCCTTTGTCTTACTTATGAGGTTAGCAGCGACTCTAACAAAGGTACAATAAGCAAGGAATGTGGTCCCTGGACCAGAGTATTTCATGCAAAAGGGGTCACTCTTGTAGAAGTTGGGTTGACTTGAGCACAATTAGTAAAGAATGTCCCTTTGGGCAAGTGAAAAGTTTGAAGTTTTAGAAATTTTCAGTTCGCTATAACCGAGTCTCTAGCGTTTGCAGATCGTTGTAAACGTATGAAAATACATTATTAACATAGGGCTTCAGTTAGGACCATGTAAAAGGTTCGCTGTAACCGAGGGTTCGCTATATCGCGGTTCGACTGTATATAACGATTTAAGATAACAAAAAGCAACGAAAATCAAATGTCCTTCAGGTCTAGCAGACATAATTTTTATATTGCTTTTATCAGCAGTTAATTTGCTTGCTTTCTTGCTTAACATTTAATTATTAATCATGTGTTAAAATAATTTTAAAAAAAAGGGTGTTCTTCCGTTTATGATAAATTTTAAAATCCTGTTTTTTCTTTCCATTCAGATCAGAGACTAAATTCCTTAATTTGTAGTATTCAATAAAAATATATAAAATTCAAGAATTTTTTTCATTCTGTGTAGGGAAAAACGTGACAATTTTTTTAAAAAAAGATGTTTGCATTTAATTATAATCAAGTCCTGTTCTGTTTACATTAGTAATTAGTTGGCCGAAATCAAATAAATTATCATATTCATTAATGCGTAGATTTATCGAAGAAAATTCTTATTTCATTTTGAAATATCGCCAGTAATATGTTTATCAAGGTTCTACTTTTGAAGAACAAAATTTTTTCTTGAACATATAAATATTAGGAGTTAATAAAAAGTAAATGAATAAAGCACACGTAGATTTTTTTAAAGAAGCTTTTTACTTTCTCGTATACGAAGAAAAAGAATTGAGAGAAGAAGATTGAGAATTGAAGGAAGAGAAAGTATTGTAATCGTCAAAAAATTTGAACTCGAGATTTTGGCGAATTTCCACGTTTTAGACCTCCCCGAGTCCGAAAAACTCAACTTTGGAATTATGTCTGTCTGTCTGTGTGTTTGTGAACGATATAACTCAAACACTTTAATAGCTAGATGAATAAAATTTGGTACACTGTTTTATCATCAGTAATGTAGATTTTGGGCCAAATCCGTCAAAGGGTTGACTGTCTGTCGTTCTGTATAATCACATACTTCTGAAGACGATATCTTCTAAATGAAATTACTAAGATAAATGAAATTTCGTATGTAGACTTGAAACCCTAATTGTAGATTTGTATCCAATTTTCGTTTAAAACGGTAAATAAAAGGCGTTGAAATTGCATATTCGGTTTTTCCCATTCTACGACGCAAAAAAAGGCGCGAACGCTGGAGAGTTTTCTCCTTCTTAGGGAATACCGCCCGTTTTCTGGCTCTCCTTCTTAGGGAATACCGCTCGTTTTCTGGCTCTCCTTCTTAGGGAATACCGCTCGTTTTCTGGCTCTCCTTCTTAGGGAATACCGCTCGTTTTCTGGCTCTCCTTCTTAGGGAATACCGCTCGTTTTCTGGGGCGCTGGGTATTCCCCCCCCCCCACCACCCGTGTTAGTCACGTGCGAGAAAGTTTCACTGAGGCCACTCCCTCTGGTTTCTATACGGCATAGCAGCGCAAATTTTTCATTTAAATTCATAAGAATATAAAGCAGAATATAGAAAAGAGTTGAAGTTAAATGTAATATTCTAAAATAAGTTTCTTTTAAAATTTAAAAATATTATTTTAGTTCGCAGAGAATATTTCTTTAAATGCTCCTGAGGAACGATAAAACAATAATTACATTTCAGAAAGTTTTAATAAAGCCAATTTCATTACCCTATGATTATTAATATATGTATCTTTGAAAAAATGCTGTTCAATTTATTAAACTCCAGGATTAGATTTTCTGAGTATCATAAGAATATCCATTTCCATCTTTTGAAACATTTAAATATTTCTAATAAAATCCAGCCGGAATATTCTACCAGCTCGACTTTCTCTATCACCAAGATATATCGCTTTTACGCTTACCTTGGCCATATAGTGTAGAGAAGTGGTGGTTAACCTATGACCCGAGGGTGATACACTGACCCACAAAGGCTTTTTAAATGATCCACGCGTTGATTTTTATAAGCATATTTTTAAATAAGAGAACAGAAAATCGAAAATATTAAAAATTAAAGTATAAATATCTAATGTCGAATTTATATTAAAATAAGGTCGACTGGAAGCTGTCTCTGCAGAAAGGCCGCTGGGATTGAGGGGCGTAGACTTACTTACCTTACTCAACCGTGACTGAAGTAGCTGTATGTGACTATTAACTCTATAGTGACTATGACTCTATGTGACTATCATACTATAGGTCTAGTGTGACTATGTGAAATTCACTACCTATGTAAAATTCTTCGTGACTTTCACCAACTTTGCAACTGGATTGTGACTAAACTGTAACTACAAATTCTAAGACTATTTTTGCAATTTTCAATGCCTACCTTTCTCTGTTAAATGAAACTAAAAACAACTTTCTATGTTATTTGGTTGCGGAGCTATAAGCGTTTAACCTTAGCATGAAATTTGACGTAATTCAACAATTCTTGAGTAATATTTCGCGCGATCGGTGAATGAATTGTCTTAGTCAGCGTGCGCGCGCATCGGTCGCTATGACGTCCTCATAATTTTTCGTGATTTTTACCAACTTTGTAGCTCGACTGTGACTAAACCGTCATTCCAAATTCTAAAATTCTTTTTGCAATCTTCAATGTCCTCCTTTGTTTCTTAAATGAAACTAAAACAAACTCTATATGTTATTTGGTTGCGGAGCTATAAGTGTTTACAAATACCACGGAAAGCTTAACAATTTTTCCTTTCCAGACACACCTTTAGACCACTATGGAGCGAAGTAAGTCTACGTCAAAAATATTTCGAAACAGATGTTGGCTAACTGATTTTCTACCGTAGCACTGCACCTAACTCATGCCAATCGGTCATAAACTTAGCACGTATATTCGCTGCATTGTAGAAGGGTGGGGAGCGTAATAACTCGCAGTAGGCTTGGGTTGATGCGTGGTTTTGCCGTATCAGATACATGTTGATACTGATACTCGTTTGTAC